>JBCEWB010121143.1:0-11505 GCA_039654565.1 Peronia peronii | reverse complement strand
TGAATTGCGATAATATAAAGTTAACTGATCTTGCTGGCCAAATTTTCGAGCCCGCTTGGCTCTTCGTCGGGGCAATTATTATTATTATTATTATTATTATTATTATTATTCATTTGAGAATGCTGGAATTTTTTATGTGTGATTGTTTGTGTGTGCAAGAAGATGATATGTGAGTGAATGTATGATTAATATTTAACATTATACATACTTTTTACGATTTTTTTTTTAATATGATTTTGAACCAAGCTCGTTTATGCATTATACAAAACATTTCTGCTTTTGTGGGAAATAAAGTTATCTTATCTTATCTTATTCTTAAAGAGTCAAATCCTGACTGATCCCTAGCGCTGCTGGAAGCGGAGTAACTCCTACCTGTGACCTAGTGGTTGGACTGTCTGACTGGGATCGGAAATTGGGGTTCGAATCCTGACAACTGCTCCCAATATTTGTTACTGGGAAAGACAATTTCCACATATTTCCTGACTCGACTGTAGTTAAGTGGATACCCGACTGTAGGCAGTGATTGTTTGATAAGAAGTTCAGCGTCTAACAGCAGCCACCTTGGTGTCTGTGTTTCCCAGAAAGCCGAGAACATCTGGGAGTGTCTTCATTGGGGTCCGTCGGGTAACAGTAGATTGTGAAACGCTTAGAACCTGTACAATACGGGAATAAACACAATGTAAATATCTTCCATTATTTGACCGTCATTTTTATGGAACCATGACCTACTTTGACAAAAGCATATAAAGACTCCAGTGGAAAAACCAGATAAGTCACATTTTCTACAAAGGGAGAAAAACAGAAATTAAAGTTTAGAAGTCTATAGTTTTTCACTGTATACCCTTTTAAAAACTCTCTTCTTAGCGGAACTTACCTGCTTTTTCCGAATTATTGCTCTGGTTAACAAATCTTAGCCGAGAGCTTTATAACGACACGGCAATAACTCATTTTTCACAAAAATGTGACTTATCTGGTTTTTCCACTGGCGTATTCATTTGTTTTTTCCCATCAGGATTTCATTACTTCTCCAAATGTTCAAACGCAACTTTTCACAGAATTAAAAGACAACATAAAATATTGCATCGACCACTTTTCTAAAAAATACATTTTATTATGTTCCGAACAATATTTCAAACGATTAAAAGGCGGATCTTAACACTGAATTATGGTCTTCCACGAAAGTGTACATTTTTGTCACTGTGTGCTAGAACTTTTGTGTCCTGTTGTTTTTTTAACAATGCCAGACGTCAGAGTTGAAGTGATTTCTAACATTTTTATGATCGGACGTGACAGCTTGACAAAATTTTTTCGTGTGTTTGGCCAAACAGATTTTTACACGTATAACTCGGTCATAGATACATGCAGAAAAGTATAACAGATCTACACGGGACCTTCCTCTGCTCCTTCTTTTACTTCTTCTTCTTCGTTTTCTTTTTTCTTTCTTTCTTTCTTTCTTTTTCTTTTCTCCTTTTTCATCTTCTTCCATTTCTTATCTTCTCGATTTTATTATCATCTTCTTCTTCATCGTCGTCTTCTTTCGCTTCTGGTTTTTTTTCCTCTCCGTTTTCTTTTTCTTCTCCTTCATCAACATGTCGTTGTTATTCTTCTTCTTCTTCTTATCATTATCATTATTATGATCATCATCATTGCTATTATTGACCACCTATTCCTTTCTCTTCCTTTATTGTTTTATTCTATATCTCTTTTACTAAGTTTTCTGTCTTCCTGCTTCACAAATTATACAGCGAGACCTCCTGATCTAATGTAGCTGGCAATCTTTTAGGAACGCAAGCCCATCCCAGTCATTATGTCCTGAATAAATCGTTTGAGTGCAAGTTTTGTTTTGCTTGATAGGTAAATTCTTGCGTAAGGTTTCATTTGGGTGTTTATGAAAGAAACTAAAAATGCTTGAAAGACAGCCTGTTGATATCCCCCTAACTTTAATATGAGTGGGGGGTTTTTTTCCCTCCTCTCATTAAAATCTGTGTTGAGATTTTGCGTTTTTATTCTGGTTTCTTTAGAAATGTTATTATATATTGTGAATAATATCATGTTTTGCTGATAATAATCTGGTTGGTTGAGGTGGTAATGTAGTTGTTAGTGTTGTTGCAGTTGTTATTGTTGTTGTTATAGTTGTCATTATTATTGTTGTTATTGTTTTATAATAAAGAAGGCAGTGTCGGTGGCCTAGCGGTTGTGCCGTCGGACTCGGGATCAAAAGTCTCGGGTTCGAATCCTGACTTGTCCCGACATTTTGTCCTTGGGAAAGACAATTGACACACATTTCCTGACTCCACTCAGGTTTAAATGGGTACCCGACTATAGACAGTGAACGATATTGTTAGATTGATAAGGATTTGAGCGCCTAACAGGCAGCCGCCTTGTATGCTTCCCAGGAAGTTGAGAACGTTTATGAGTGTCTGTCGGGATAATAATAGATTGTAAAACGCTTAGAGCCTGTACTGTACGGGGATAAACGCTATATAATTACTCTCTATTATTAGTGTTGTTATTGTTTTATTGGTGGTGGTGGTGATAGCGTTATTATTGGTGTTGTTGCTGTTGTTGTTGTATAGACCTTGTATAGACTTTAAGAGTTTCTTTCACAGCCAATGTATGCGGCATCGTTTTTAAAAAAAATGCTCTCTCAAGACTGTCTTGATTTCTCTCTTTAATCCCTCCCTTTCTTTCTTCTTTCTTTCTCACTCTGTCTCTTTTTTATCTTCCTCTTTCTTTCCTTTATTTGCCCTTTCTTACCCACTTTCTCTCTTTCTTTTGTTCTCTCTCTTTTTCTTTTCTTTATTGTCTCTTTCTTTCGTTCCTTTCAACCTTTGCCACTGGATTTGGTTCTGTAATATTATAGCTTTGCTTCCAGTAATCTTCAGCCAATAAAAATGGAATCGCTTTAATACGCAGAAAGATTATACTTGTACTTCAAAAGTCAGTGAGGCGTGAGGTGATCAAGTTTTGCTGGTTATGCAAATTAAGACAGAGGGAAGTCTTTTCCATTGTCATTTATTGCTTTACAACTTCTGTCACATCTCAAAATCTGAAATAAAGACTTAAAATCCTGACAGAGGTAGGTAAATACTATTGGATATGTGACATGCACACTAGAGGGAAGTGGGGTCGAGGGGGGGGGGGAGCAATTCTTATCAATGTGCCAGGAATCGCTAGATGCCTGATGTCAGCTAAATTCCACCGCTCTAAAAGAACGGCCTAAGTCATTTGCTTGACCACGTATGAGACACTGAGGGAAATAAAATGTTTATAGCCACGTCATTTGGTGAGCTGTTCTATTGACTTAATACATTCTATCCACTGTTCTTGACGTATTTCTTTCTTTCTTTCTTTTATGACATTACCTAATAGCCCTCATGCTCTCAGGGGTACAGTATAGTAAGACATCAGTTGTGTTCTGGCATTAAGTCTGACTTAAACCATTATCGTAACACAATGACGCAAAAAGCGATCCCGGACATTGGCCTTTGTTAAGACATGGCGACATCTCTCACCTGGAGAGGACTCTTGAACTGAGGGATCCCACAGGCCTTAGTACGTGACATCGTTTTCAAATACTCGATTTCCTCTCTCTCTCTTTCCGTTACATTTCTTGTCCTGTTGTTGCCAGGTCGTCCTAGAAAAATGACGTTGAAAGATGTAGATGAAGTACAAGATGCGACACATTTTTTTTGCTTTCTTTTGAAAAATTGACACGGATTTTTTTTTTTTTTTTTCACGGCAAACGATGCGGTGGATGTTTGTTGGGGCGGAAAGTTGCAGGTCATTGCTCTTCGGTGCGGCGCGGTGCGGGCGGTGCGGCGCGGTGCAGCGCGACACCTATTTAAGGACAACAGCGCTGCACAACTCGGCTTATCTATAGATGTGGACAAACAACGATCTCCCGGCGAGGAAACTTAAATGAAAGTTCCGAGCGTGGAAACGAAACAAATTTCAACGCTTCAAAGACCTGGATAGCTGAAGGGATTGCGCATTGGGATCTTCATTATCTGTCACTTAGGCTGAACAAGTCACGCCAACTGAGGCAAAAGACCGTGGATTTTTGCTTCGTAGTTGGGTGTGGGTGATATGGAAAGTGCGTTTACTGCTATTGTTTTCAGTCTGTGCTGAACTAAAATTTCGGACGGATCAGAGCTCTTTTCCGACCTGAAATGAACTGTGCACAACTCAAGTATCATCCCAAAGTTGGACTTGAAGTATATAATATACTGTTACATTACCTGCACTGAGCCTTCTTCAGGAAATAGCAGACTTTGGCCACTTGATAATCACACTAGTGATTGGCCAAAGAAGGAAATTTATTTCGAGATTTAATACATTGGTTGCTCATCACAGCAATGAGTAGGTGTAACTGAGAGCAGATGTGGGGAACCGCTCACTCTTGTAACGTACAGCTGTAGCTGGTGACGGTAACATTTATTTGCTTCTGATCGACTGTTGGCCGATAACGTTTTTGTCTGTCGAGACACTTTGTGGTATCTGTGATTTGATCTGCATAACTGTGATGGTAAAACATTTAGAACGGACATAGGATATCTGAGATTCTTAAATTCTCCTGAATATCACACGGACACAATAATGCTGAATACCTTTTTTTTTTCGAAATCACGGGACAGTTTGACGTATGTGCGGCGGGCTTGAGGTTTCCGCTTTCAATCAGCTGACAGTTTCACGCTGTGAAAGACGGTGAATGTTGACATTCTTTAGGCTTACAAACGTTCTTGCACCGGATATTTGCCGCGGTTACAAACTATTCGCTCTGGATTTGCACTGATTCACTGTTTATCAACAAGGAGCAATTTTGTTTTTAAATATTGTGATTTGTTGGTGCGAAGTTCTAAACTATCATCACCCACATCCTTTTGTTTATTAACGAAAAAAAATATTTCAACGGTCCTGGCTGTATTGTTATTGTATTATAACATTCCTTTGACATGAATACAAGAGAATTCAAAAATGTGATTAAAAACGTATAGCGGGCACGTTATAAACAAAAATTGATCAGACCTAGTGAAAACAAATCCTGACTTAATTGAAAAGTATAACTTATAGCTTGGAGTGGGGGAGATATATCGGTGGCAAGTCAACTGACGATTATGTGAATATAACATCTTCAAACCACAGTGTAAGTGTGTGAGCAAATTCTAACAGTTCCATAGACTGGAAATTCTGAGACCTCAAGATGGGCAGCCTAGAGCAACCAGACTCTCCACCGCCCGACAGAACGTCCTCTCCAGGGATGAAATCTGAGAATAGTCCAAAATCTGCCCTGAAAAATGGCTTGACCAGAGCTGGCGCAGAACAATTGGCGAGAGAGTCAGGGAGACTCACCTCCATTGTGTCTGGCAACGTCTTCATCGAGACTGACCAGTCACCCTTTATGGGCTCATCTGGAGATGCGAAGACTAAAACTTTCCCTGATAGCGGCAGAGTCCGAAAATCTGCTCTCAGATCTGTCGAGCGTCCGAACGTTCATGGCGTTGCGCTGAAATCTTCTCTCAAAAATTCTGTCAGTCCTCAGAAATTAACTGTCCTAGAGAGAGAGGAATTGAGAAATGAAGTTAAACCTTTAGGGCAAACAGCTGTTTGTGAAAACTGCTTGCCTGGACGCAGAATTAGAAAATGCTCTTTCAACGACGTAGATGAAAGCCTGAATAGCGATGTTTCTCAGACGCCGTTCCGACCACGAGCACATACGGAAAGCACAGTGTTAGACAAGCTAAGTCGGCCTCCGAAATCTTGTTTCAAATATCCAGACGATGTTCTGGAAAGGTTGCAGGGCAGATCTATTGACAGTGTCTCGCTGACTACGCAGGTCGGAGACTCCAACCCTTACACTGGCAGTAAACTGTCTTTCACTGACAATGTGGACAAAAAAAGTCTCAGCTTTTACTGCAATAGTGATGAAAGTTCTGCTACTGGTTGCGAGGATGTTGAAGCCGGCTGGTCCGTTTATCAGAATGTCTCTAATCCGGTGTCTTATTTCCCAGGTATGGAGCTCCAAGATGCGGGGATTCCCCCTCACCCTCCCCGCCTCTCCACACAGAGTTCAATGGTTTCTGACGACGTATTCAGACAAGGGACGTTACAAGGCAGAAAGGGAGCTCATCAACCTGTTCTGCAGGAGGGGTTGAAGTAAGAGTTGTGTACCTTTTCTCGCTGTCCTTCTTCCTTTCTCTTTCTGACTTTTGTTGTGGTTGGACCGGATGTTATTGTCCTGTGTTACTGTTGCTGTTGTCGTGGTTGTCGCTAGAGTTGTTGTTGTTGTTGTTGTCACTGTAGCTTTCAAACTCTAGTTGTCGTTGATGATGTGATTACTGTTGTTATTGATACTGACTTCTTTCAACTGTCCGCTTTTTCTATGGGTCTCTGGTACGACCTGCTGTTTTTTGTTTTGTTTTGTTTTTCTCTATTCTTTTCTTTTCTTTCTTTCTTTCTTTCTTTCTTTCTTTCTTTCTTTTTTTTGTGCAATCATGTCCACATAACAGTCATATACAGATAACATCGCTACATGTTCCTCGTCCTCTCCATCATTATCAAATATCTATTTTTTCATACTTGAGCCTATTACTTGTTTATGCTTTTCACAACATACTAACTTAGCAATCAGGTATCAGTTCTTGCCTTCACACTTAAGATACTCCTGTAAGCTGAAGATGATAATGATGACAATGATGATGATAGTGCGGATTGTTTATTTTAACAGGCTGAATTAGGTGTCTGTTGACACTTTCTGTTTTTAATCTTGAAGTCACTGCTGTAAAATGATACAGTAACATCTCTTAATTCAATTTCTTAAAATATCAGCGTCTACAACTGAATGTTGATATGGTGTATTAAATTGTTTGCCGGTAAAAAGTCCGTCTTAAAATTTAAGACATTTGCATAAAATGATAACCATGATGATGATTTTTTTTCTTTTTTGCCCCGATGAAGATCCCAAAAAGTCGGAAAATTTGGCCAACACGTCATTTTATTCCATTTTTACCGTATCCAGTTTGACAAATTTTTAAATTATTTTTTTAAAAATTTTATTATTTTTTTATTTTTTTTAAGTGTATTGAGTTAGTTACCGGTAAACAATCCGTCTTAAATTTTTAAGACATCTTCAGAAATGGATGATATTCTGTTCCTTGTTGACCCTGATGAAGAACCAAAAGGATTACAAAAATTTGGCAAGAATCATGTCTATTACATTTTAATATATGGTTTTAACATATTGAGGAATGCAGATTATTGTTTATTTCTTTTTTTTTTTAATGGATGAAGTTGGTTTCCGGTCGACAGTCTAGCTTAAATAGTTCATATTTGACTAAGCAAAAGCCTGGAAATCCCAGCCGGAGTGTTTGTACCCTCTGCTAAAAATAGAACCCTCACTGACGTTTGTTACCCGCTCCACCACGAGATCAGAGAACAATAATATTGTCACCGCTCCCGTGAATTTTTTATACATTTTTCTATGTCAATGACACTGAACAGTTTGGAGTGTTTGTAACCCCCTACCAAAATTAGACGGGGATTTCCAGCCATTCGCTTAGTCGGAACAAATCTATTGTTACCGCACTTCTATAAAACAAAGATGTTTATGATATGATGTTAGTAATGCCGATTATGATGAAGAGCCAACTAGGTTCGATAATTTGGCTAGGGATTCCAACCTGTTCAGTGTCAATTCCGTCCAGTTCTCCTGTTGTTATTTGCTTCTTTTGATGTATTTGATTAGTTGTCGGTAGACATTCGTCTTGTATTGTAAGACATTATTATAAAATATTGATAATGATGATGTTGATGATGATGATTGCCTCGAGGAAGAGCCAAGCGGGCTCGAAAATGTGGCCAGCGAGATCAGTTTAACTTTATTATCTCAATTCTAAATTCTTCGTATTATTTTTCAACTTTTTTGGTGTATTTGATTAGTTACCGGTGGACAGTCGTCTTATTTTTAAGACATTTTTCGTAAAATGATGATGATGATGATGATGACGATGATGATAAAGTTAACAATATTGATAAGGATAATATATCAGTTTGCTTAATTAATCTAATATCAAGTTCTTCATACGGTTTTTCCTTTTTTTTTTTTTTTTGTAGGTGGAAGTCGTCTTAATTTTTAAGACATTTTTATCAAATAATGATGATGATGATGTTGATGATGATGATGAGGAGATGATGATGTCTCGTTTTGTCCATCTGTCACAGGAACAGCCTGGTCATCATCCTGAGTGGGATCTACGGCATCTTCGTGGTCATCTTAGGCCTGGTCCTGCCTATCTCCGAGACATTCTCGGAGGCCAAAAATCCCTACTTCTTCGAGGTCAGGACTCGTCAGGCGTGCTATGTCTGTTCTGTTATACCGTTGCTGCTCGATTATAACAGCGAGATAGAGGGGGGAGGGGGGGGGGAGGTAATGGTGGTGGAGGGCGGGGGGAGTGGCCGCCAAGTGTGGATGATGGAGGGGGGGTGAGGAATGGCGGCATTGAGTAAATTAAAAGGTCAACGTCTATGACATGTTTCACATAGCCTTGGTGTGGATAAAATGCAATCATTTAATTCAATCAATCAATCAATTAATCAATCAATATATCCAAGAACTACACAAACATTTATTTACCTATGTATTTCTCTATTTTGCCATTTATATATTTATACGGTATATCCATACATTCTTGTATTTATTTATTAATTATTTTTTTATTTATTTGTTTGTTTATTTATTTATCCATTTACATGTATTTATTTATTTATTTATTTATTATTTATTCATTTATTTATTTATTTATTTTGTTCGTTTATATATGCACTTATACATTTTTTGTTTTACTAAATGACCATCAACAAATTTTCTGTACCTATTCACAGTGAAAACAGTAGAAAATAAGCCGTGATATCGATGTATTTTGTAGACGCCGACTATTAGTACAGTTAGACCTGAGAATCTAATTGGGCCTATTGGTGCAGCTCTGTAATGTTGATACGCCCGTGAGAAATCTACTGTATCCATAATAGTTACATAACCTGATGGGGAGGCTCATATGGTCATGGTCACAATACGTCCCAGAGTCCGCGTCCTTGCGAGCCACGGAAAAGTTGTTTCGGTTTATCATGTGGTGGAACTTTTTTATTTGCCTCGTGTGCCTCCATCTTGTGAGATCTATCGAGCAAAAGTAAACACAAAGGCTCATAACGGACCAATTAACTCGATTTGTTTTGTTTGTTTTTGTTTTGGGTTTTTGTTATTTTGTGTATATGTTTTTCTTAAGCCTTTCAATCCTTAGAAAGTAGGATTATCTCGGCTTTAAGTTGCTGCCGGATTTTTGGTGAGAATTTTTGTGGGTAGAAATTTAGAATCTGGAAATTTTGCCCGGACAGCGGCAGGCAGCCTACTCTTTCAACGATTTTGAACTGCCACGGGAACTTTAATGTGCATAACGTTATAACGTTATATCCGAAATATATTCGCCCTTATCTGAGAAGACTAGACGTCGGGCTTTCTTACCCAGAGGAAGCCAGGGGTCCGTTGAGTCACTGAAAAAATGCAGGTTTTTCGGTTTTCGTGTCCTTCCATCCCCCAATGGAGGACGGGCGAGTCGATCCCAGCCACAACCTCACAACCGATGTGGGTTGTTTTCAAAATGAAGCAGACGCCATGCGAAACCACAGAACCTCGGTGACACCCCCCCCCCCCCCCATTGATTTATTGGACTCACACCATGCCAGTCAGTGACACAAACATTGTACTATTTAATGGTGTTAAGACATATGCATAATCAGCCACAAACATCCATACTCTAAATCTGTAACAAAACTCATGAAAGGCTTATGGACTCAAAAACTACTTAATGCATCCATATAAAATTTTGGCACACACCATTCCTGTATAAAGATCTGTGATTCTGCTTTCGTTCATAAAACCGATAAAAGCTTGCTATGTTTGACGCCATTCTGAAGAGGCGATAATAATTGAGTCGTGAACTCGCGAGAGTGTTTGATCCGAATTGTAGGTTCGATAGAAGGACCCGTTCAAAACAGCAAACATGTTTTCTTTGTTTAACATTCAGTTTAATCGTCCAAAATAGCAACATCGAGGTGCGTACGCTTGCCATATACTTTAAGTCGCAGGGCGGTATTGGTTTGACATACATTTTTTAAAATCTCCCATGAAGGCTGAGGGTTCTCTTCTAGTTATCATATACCATCAGACATCAAAAATACAACCTCCCAGGACATTGACAGGGACAGACAATTCATATGTGGTAAATAGTTCTCTTTTAGAGGACCCACGTACATAATGAACAGAAATACAGCACCATAATCACATTAGCCAAGGGAAACAACTCTTCTGTGACTAGAGGTGCTGTGTCTTATAATGTAGTGAATCATCGCGCATTCACCAATCACAGAATGATCGCACAGAAACTCTTAGCGGACCAGTTAACTCGATTTATTGCACTAAAATGATTTGGACATCGTGATACCGACACATGTACTAATTATGGGTGTACACATATGCATAGAGCCACAAACAGCATCATATATAATACAGGACATCAATATGACAACATTTCACAACACAGACATAGACATGGACATGACATGTGAGATGTGATAATTCCTTCTCTAAGATAAGACCTACAATGATAATTAACATAAATAATCACAATAATCATAATTATGATTGCCATTTCTCTAAGGGAAGCAACTCTTGGCTGCCAAGGGAAACAAGTAGGTCCCGCAACAAGAAGCGATTAATTTTTAGATCTCATACCATTGCCTTGGTTTCGTCATTGCACCAGTAGGCCCATATAGTCACTCTGTATGTTTTTATTGTGTGCCCCCAGATGTTCTACATCTACCTGTATGGGATCAGCATGGCTTTCCTAGTGTATGTCTATACCTACCTACTGAGGAAAGAGAGAATCTCTGTCTTGACAGTGACCAGGTCCATCTCTCGGACACTGTCCAGAACTTTTAGTCGGCCCTCTTCACAGGTTAGTCTGAGTAAGACTTTTTGTTGTTGTTGTTGTTTGGTTTTTATTTGTTGTTGTTGTTGTTTGTCTCACCAATATAACTATTCTTGTCTTATTTCTATATTCTTCTCTTATTTATCATTATTTCCATGATGGATGGATGGATGGATGGATGGATGGATGGATGGATGGATGGATGGATGGTTGGAGGAATGGATGGATGGATGGATGGATGGACAGATGGATGGATAGATCAATGGATGGATGGATGGATGGATGGATGGATGGATGGATGGACGGACGGACAGATGGATGAATGGATCAATGGATGGATGGAGGGAGGATAGATGGATGGATCAATGAATGAATGAACGGACGGACGGCAGGATGGGTGGATGGATGGATAAATGGATGGATGGATGGATGGATGGATGGGCGGGTGATGATGGATGGATGAATGGATGGATGAATGGATGGATGGATGGATGGATGGATGGATGGATGGATGGATGGATGG
>JBCEWB010121121.1:0-11506 GCA_039654565.1 Peronia peronii | reverse complement strand
AGGTAGGTAGATAGACAGATAGATAGATAGATAGATAGATAGATAGATAGATAGATAGATAGATAGATAGATAGATACCACTGGCAGTCTACTGTAGCCAAGGAATGCAGTCTAGTTATCAGTCCGACCCCAACATTCAGACTGATGACTTTGCAAACCTTTCTCTTCCCATTTTCTGTTTTCTTTGTTAAAACTGTGATTTCTGTACTTTCTCCCGTAGTGGGCGAACATTAAACCTTTAATAATATATTGCTGTTGCTTTTTCTTTTAGCTTTTAAAGATTCAGAGCAGCTTTAAAAAAAAAATATAGCGTATAACATACGGTATCTTGAAGTAGTGTTGGATTTCAAGAGTTTTATGCTGAGATCAGTTGAGTTGACTTGATATAACTACTATGATACTACTGTGACTTCCTAAAGGCAGTCATGTACGTCATACCAGATCATTATGTCTATGCCGAAAAGGTCTTGCTATGAAAAAGTGATTGTGATGATGATTATTCTTGACCTAATTAAAAAAAAAAGCCGACATCTGAAATTGGCATCTTCCATGTCAAGAAAGTTTTCAAATAAATCATATTGTTTCAATAGATTAAAAAAAAAAAAAACAGATGAAAAAGAAAGATAGGCCCTAGAATACAGCTAAAACGGACAGTATTTTGCTTAGTGAAATGAATGAAGAGAGGACACTTGAATTATGATCCCTTGTTTTAATTTTATCAGCCTGGCCAACAAGAACACAAGCACAAGAGAGAAAAGAAAACAAAATGAAAGTTCAGTGGAGAAACATGCCACAATTTTAATGTGGAGATCGCGGAAAGATCGATGAGGAAAAAAGAAAAAAAAAAAAAAAAGCCATGCATGTCGGTTTCGGTTCTTTCAACATCATCACTCTCAACTTCTTGAGTTTCAAGGCAATGACTCACACTGAAGGTCGCCTCATGCACAGTAATTCCGTGCAGCATAGGTCATGATATGCATTAATAACACGACTGGTACTTGGCCAGATGCTGCAATCACATGAATGTAAGCAGGCCCCTGAAAATCTCGCTCACAATCCTCCCTCGGGCTAACTCGTTTTTCATTGCATGACAAATAGAGTCACGCAATCGTTTGAAATCTGGTATACAGAAAAATGTCACCTGATAATTGTCAACGTAAACATTAAAACAGATGACCAGCCTTGAGTGAAGAAACAAAAGCCCCAAATGTAATACAATTCTATACACCACGGCCTACTAGCTGAGCACAGGCATGTTTTTCTCGGCATTGATGTTGTCAAAGAAACCGCTGGACATGTATCGGCTTTATAGCCAATCGTCTTTGGCAACATCGCAGTAATCACTCAATATTTTGTTTCAGAAAACGTTGCAGATTTCGGAGCTCGCAATAAAATATGGTCAAATGGAGCCAGGAGGGGCGGGGGGGGGGGGGGGGGGGGTATGTTTATCCTGTGTTGTGCATGTGTTTGTGCGTATTTGTGGAAGAGTTGCACCGTGACTGATGGGATTCTTTGAAATTGAACAGATAATTATAGCAGACTTAGCCATGTCCGTTTGTTTGATATTGTCATCAGGACTCTTTTAAAGTAAGCACCAAAAGGATTTTTGGTTCTTTCAGAGCAGCCTTTTTTCTCATAGCTTACGTAAAGCTTAAAATACCGGTGAAATTATGCTACACATGATGTTTTGTTTCATTTTTCATTTGAATATTTTTCTCTTCGCCTCTCCCCTTGTTTCCGAAACACCCGCATGTTCTCCCATTCCTATACATATAATACACCCCTCCCCCCCCCCCCCCGCTCCCCCCTAATTATAAAAAATTATAGCCTGTTGGAAGTAAAATCACAGTTAGGTGCAATATACAAATGTTCCCATTTTTTCCATTCTTTCTATCTTTTTTTTTTTTAAATATTCATAGGCAGAAAAACAGAAACAACTTGGAAGTCTAGCTCAAGGTATCAGAAATTTAAAGCAAACTGGCGTACTTTTGAAGGTAATGAATAGCCAATAATCTTGCAAATTTGTTTCAGCTGGACATGGCATCACCCTTCCGTTACCAAGGTTGCTTTCGCTTTACATTAACGCTAGAGAGAAGAATCTGGCGCCATTTCTTTGCTTCCACATTCTTGAGTACATATCCTTTTTGGCGTGAGTAATTCTTATAACTGGCCAGGCCACTCACCTACCGACAAAAAAAAAAAAAAATCCAAACCTTCTATAGTTCAGTGAATCTCGCCGAATACGATAGCCCGTAACATAAACACAAGTTTGCATTTGCGAGAGTGCCTTCTATCTCCATGGATGTCAAAACCAAAAATGTTCTCATCTTGCATTAAAAAAACAAACAGAAAACAAACAAACAAACAAACAAAACAAAACAAAACAAAGAAAAATTAGAAAAATATTCCGCTTCTGTTTTATAATGTCTGATTTATAATGTCGACGTTTTTGGTATTTACCACTTACATTGCCCTCTTGCCTGCAGAAACTGCAATAGGTTATGCTCATCAAACCTCGATGGTTTTAGTCAAAATACACTGCAGGAGCGGGAGAGGGCAGCCAATGTATGTGGTTGTCACAGCGGCACCAGTGCAGAAAACAGAATGCTTCAATCCTCTGAATAGACGAAAAGAGCTATGGGTAGGAGGAGATTTTAACATAAACTGTTGGTTTGAACATAAATTATTGCCATGCCCGTATGATTAGTATGTCTCTGTCTATTTCTGCTTGTGATTGTCAGTGCCAGATTGTGAACATTGCTACTATATCCATGTGTGTCATATCTGAGGCTACCTTTTCTCGACTCTAGCATAGTGTATTTCGTAGCTGAGCGCACTTGGTCATACAAACACCGGAGTCAAAGGGACAAATGGTCATACTCTGAGTTTACGTCAAAGACGTGTGTGACTCTTGGTTTGTTCAACACTGTGAGTTGTCACCTGAAGAGGTGCTCGGAATGTTATTTGCAACGTGGAACACACTGAGCTGTAACACAAATAATGTCTGTATAGGCCATTGCTATGCAGCTTATTACTGGGAGAATAATATCAAACTGGGCAACATAAAAAAAACAACAAAACTTTCCATGAATTTTAATTAAACGGACCAGACCTTTTGCACCATTGTTTCAGCTATCAAATGGCTAAGCCTCTCGTTACGTGGACTTTCAGAAAACATGTCCATGTTCAGGGCAGCGAGAAGAAAATTTTGTTATGGAACATTACCATCGGAAAACGATTGATTACGAGAGCTAGATACAGCAACAGGGAAACAGAAAGATAAATCTATGTTCGTGAAAAGGAAAGTTAAAGAAAGTGGAACTCTGATGTGCTCATTTTAACATCTCCTTTACCACACACTTAGTGATCGAATGCAAACTGTGCATCGATCACTCTTCACTTGGACAGGCTTGGGGAGGTATGACAACAATTACAACTGTAATAACTCTGTGCAAACCAACGATAGCCACTGCTTACAGTATGTGGTGTGTATTGATATCTTACATTCAGCCTCAGGGAAGTTGTGAACCAGGCTGAGGAAACGACAATAGCCACAGTAATTCAAAGATACGCAGATATGAACACATAAAGCAAACAAACAAAAATGAAACAAAGCAGCCGCAGCAGCAGCAACAACACACACAAAAAAAAGATCACTACAGCAGCAGCAACAACAACAACAAGAACAGGCATCTGAAGATCTCTTTTTTTGCACATACAGAAGGAGATATCAAATGATTATATTACATTTTTAAAAATTCCACTAGGCAGAGCAAAAATGCTCTTGTTCTTTTTTCCCCCTCATTTCTTTGTTACCAATGGCCATTAATGGATGAGAAGAAAGAAGTTATATTTTGGTGTGAGTAATCAGCGCACAGACAGCGCAAGTAATGTAATTATCATCCAACATGCTGGAAAAGATTTTCGCCTTTGGTAACTTTATCCTCAGATTAGGGCGAGGCTCCGCCCTGTTCTCTCCCTACCCTCAGTCTGTCAATGCATGCGCACCCTTATCTTCCATACTGGAATTCAATCACTGGTTCCCTCAGTGAGATGTGTGAGAGTTGGGGCGGAGTAACTTCACGACTATAGCCAGACGAAGTTCCAGAGATCATGCCGAACGGTAACTCATGCTTTATGCCTATACACCAAACTCCAGTAAAGAGTTTTATACCATCATCACCACCGCACGCCATTTCCAAGATATGAATCTAAGACAAAGATAAGTTGTATTTCTTCAAAGGTAGTACCTTTCACAGCAGATGAGACATAATTCACGAGTCAGTTACATTCAGACAACCCGGTAATTTTGCCCCCTCTTTTCAGTAGCTCCTCCCCGCGCAGGTGTATCTCAGCCGGGAGATCTGCCACAGCCTTAACCTGTATTCATGGAATTGACGCCCACACTTATCTGGTGCGTTACCATCTGACTGTGTGAGTAAATAATGCCATATTCAGTGACAACTTCTCGTGCCAACTGATTTTAATAAAGGCCGACTTTTCGGGACACTTCATACAAATTAATCATATTTATAAATTTGAATAATTTTGGGGGGAATTGTAAGGGGACACATCTAATCGTGCTGTGGACTAAAATGTCAGTTTAAAAAAAAAAACTGCACAAGTTCATCTAATGTATTTTGAGTCCAATGGCTTTTGCTAACCATATCTGTATCAATTATCATGCAATATGCTTCTGCAGAATCTTAACAACATTGAGTGTCCCCCACATGGCACTTTTACCTTGTAATTATCAACAATATCCCTTTACTTGTCCTCAGTGATGTCATTAATTCAGTATTTCGGATGCAACTTTATTTTGTTTTTCTTTCTCTACGTCAACGATAATACTTGTACTCTGTTGAAGGGGTTAATCCACAGTGCAAAATAATCAGTATAGTCTTCTCATACAACTGGAAACTACGAATTAATTTAAACAGGGATCATCAGAAATAATAGTATGTTAGATAATTTGATAGAAATTTCAGTGGGAAAATGGTAATTTTCTTTAAGATAAAAGACCAGGCTATAAAGCAGATTCTTTGAAATACACATTTAGTAGGCCTATATATCGAAGTTCGGAATAACGGTATCGTTATTCATTAAGTATTGCATGTCTCATTCTGAATAAGTGATACAAATATGTGAGTTTACGTGTGTCGCCTTATTGCCTTATATTGCACACGCATGACCTTTGTAGTTTACAAAATATTCTGTTTTCCTCTATGAGAATGGAATACCTATATAAATGTTTTAAGTTTGTTTTACTTTACATGCGCGGGCACAGCTTGAACGAATGTGATGTAAGAAATGCGACTAAGTCATGCATATTTTACACTTTGCAAAACAAAGCTCTTTGAAAAACATTATGTGATCTAAAGATGAAATCTATCATTATAACTATTATTTAAATGTCAACTTTGTCTCTTACTCATTGTTATCATTCTTCAGATCTAATCATTCTGTTATGAACAGCAACAACAGCAAGACCATCAAAGCAACCAGCTTAATTATCCATAATCAATCTCATCTAGCTTTATGTTATTTTTCTCAACCATTTTATGCCTCTCTGACTCCGTATTAGAAGATTTGTCTAAAAAAACGTCCTAGATAACAAAAAGCTATGTTTTTTGTATCTATATGGCATACATCTAAACAGACAGAAGATTTAAACAGAACAAATTTGTACCATAACAATGGCACACCTGGCGGAATGTCTAAAACGCCTCGGTCAACTATATAATATAGACAGAAAAACTAAAGGGCGCTGGTTCGATCTCTGTAAGATCGGTGGGTGATTGACACCGGCAGTCATGACACTGGTGTGGCCGGGGCTCTAGAATCCAAAGGCCGAAACATCTAATGAAAGAACCATTCCTACCACTGGGTGACTTTTTTCGCAAATTCACTCATTCCCTTTGTGTGGCGGGAGCGAAAGAGAGTTCTCATCATGCATGAACTATTTGCCATAAGCGAGGGGGTTGAGGGGAGAGGCGGAGAGTGGGAAGCGAAATGGGAAAGAAACAATTTAAAAATAGAGAACAAGAAACGAAAAAATATCGCAGAATTTAAGAGAGAGAGAGAGAGAGAGAAACAGAGAGAGAGAGAAACAGAGAGAAGAGAGGACTCAAACAAGAAATAGAGTCAGAAATTATAGAATAAGAGGAAAAAAAAAAGATTGGATGGCCGCTGGTTAGATAGATGTAGATATCTAGTTAGATATTCATCTCACCACCACTATCTTTGTTGCTCTCTCCATCTTATCGATACTGTAAGACTACAACACAAATCTCTCTCTCTCTCTCATCGATACGCTTTAACTCGCTCTCTCTCTCTCTCTCTCTTTTTAATCTCTTCTCTCTCTTTCTCGTCGGATATTGTTATTTTATCTTATTTTTCCTATCTATCTTATCCATATGAAGGTAATTTAATTTCTATTACATTCTGTCTCTCACTCTAGCTTTGCCTTAACCCTTCTCCTTCCCCCGTTGTCTCATTCACAACCATGATCTTTCTCTCAATGCATCCATTTTTTTCATTCTAAAATTTTCATCCCCCGCTCTATGTTTGATTTACTCTGCTCCTCTTTTCTGAATTTTGTTCTTCTGTCACTCTCTTTAACTTTCGTATTCCTCAGATTTCGCACACCCTCTCTTTTTCCAGGTCCTTTCTCCTTGCTATCCAATCTATAACGCCCTGACTCTGACACCTTGACTATGAAATGGACCAGTGAGAGGATAGATGAACCTCACTATTTCCCTGTTCTTCTTGGAGCTGAGATCTCTTCCCGTCTTTTTATTGAAGTCTCTTCCTCCCTCCTACCCTAGGTCTAACTGCCTAATCCACAAACATTGACTTTGAACTGAAATAGATCAGGATGGATGCACCCTATCTCTCCACGGAATTGGCGGCGATATGTCAGCGGTGCCAAACATAGCCAGTATTTCTCTACAGATTCTCATATTGTGTCAATCCCTTAATGTGTCACACTGCATGTAGCCTGTATATTTCTTGGTGGATCAAAGAAATACACCATACACCACAGAATTGTTTAGTCTCTCAGCTAAGTTACTTTGTTCTTTGAGGGTCTTGCCATAAATCACAGGGAAACTTTAGAGTGGGTCAACAAAGGGAGAAACTCTCGGGGAGCGGCGCGTGGAATCCCTGTGCTCTAGCTAATCACATTTAGTGAAGCGCAGATTAGGAAAATTTGGCCGCGATGACTCAACCACAAAACTATGAAATTCAAGGGCGAGACCGCTCACTCCTGTTGGTTGGGGGTTCTTTTGTGTGTTTTGTTGACTGAAATATCGACAATGTTCACGTTTTTAAAAAAAAATATTATCATTGTGTAAATGAAAACTAGTGGTGTGGTTTGCGAAAACTGGGTGGCTTTGAAGAAGAGGGCTAGGGATGGGAAGATGGCGAGAAAGAAGGAAACTTTAACGTTTTAAATATCTAACTTCTGACTTAGATTCTTTAATTTCCTCACTATCGAAACTAGTGAAGGGCCAACGATCACTGTATTCTGGAATTATTGCTACGATTTATAATGCTATTGAGTAGATCATGTCTAGTAATTTGACACCAAAGATTTATTTAGATCTCTTAAGTTCTACTTATCAAGCTCCTGACATTTATAGAGTTAATATAGAAGGTGAGATGGTGAAAAAGAAAGAAACTCTTACCATGGATAGCAGACCCCGCGTTGGCAAGTGAGTCGAGGATGGGAATGAAACAGTGAGATAGCCTCAGATGAAAGAGAGAGAGAGAGAGAGAAAGACGGATGTGCATTCGGTGGGGATGGGGGACAAGAAGAATTAAGTGGCGGAGGAACGGGAATTATCGGGTATACAAGGGGAGAGGGTCGGCGTGACAAAAAGTGAGAATAAAAGCATGAAAGAAATAGAAGAGACAAGGAAAAAAAGAATGGAGAAAAGAACAAAGGGTTGAGGCAAAGAAGAGAAGAAAGATAGAAAAAAAAAAGAAGGAAGCAAGGCAGAAAGAAAGGACACTTTGAGACAATGAAGGAAGCGAGGAAAAAAAAAGAAATAAGAAGGAAGGAATATACGGTTTGAGACTAGGAGGGAAGAATGAGCTGAAAAAAGGAATGAATAAAGGAAGGAAAGAACAGGAAAAGATCTATATAACTCAGAAGCAAATAATGACTGTTCGTTTCCCATAAAAACAAAACTCCCGTATTTAGTGAAAATAGGCGGTCTCGTAGCCGTATATCTGTCAGCCGTCTCTCAGATAACTTGTGTGTTGTGGAGGTGTCAGCATCATAAAGCGACCACCATTTTTATTTCTGGAGAATCACCTACGAAACTCCCAGTGAAATCCATGACAGAGGCTTAGTCTTTACTTTTCACATCTTTCAACTGAATCTCAAGACAAAGAAGATGAAGCTTTTACCTCGATAATTATGATGCGTTTGGCGGGAAGGAAAATGACACAAAAGTCAACAATAGTGATAATAATTATAAGAAATATGATGAAACAATTTTATTTGTTTTGTGTGTCTTGTTTGTTTATGCATGTGTATAATTCTGTATTCCTGATCTTTTTTCGGAGGTTTACGCGCATTCAATATTCCGCTATGTCAAATAAGTTATTACTCCTTGCATGAATAACCTGTGACCTCATCTTGAGATCCTGCCAATGCACACGTTTTTGTCAGTCTGATGTTGGTGCCAGACTTTTGCCTTACCAAATTAAGTGATTCATCTTCCTGATTTTATTACCTTTTGTCTACAGATTACACGGTCGTTGAATTACGCAACCACAACACAAAAGTGAAATAAATCATGAGGAAAAAAGTATTAAAGTGATATGATTCGTCCAGAAATTGGGATATTTTTGTAGATATTTTAGTTCTTGCATCTCAGGAACAGCTTTTGGTCAGTGCGCAATTAGAAGCAATTATTACAATTAAAAGAACAGAATCAATTAGCAGTGGTTTGTTGTCCCGACTTGTGAACATCAAACTCGTTTTATTCTAATGTTTTGTCATCTTAGTCCTGAGGCATCCTTTTTTCCTTCCCAGAGTCAGAATTGATCAGTTAAAGTTGTCAACCACAAATCATATACGACTGTCAGCCAGCACCCTTCAACATTGTGGCATCCAAACTTGTCATTGTTGTCAAAAATGTCATTATTATGTTCCTTGCCCGGCCAGCTATTGCTTTAATTAATTCCTAAAAAAAAAAAAATAGACGTTCAGAGGAGTTCTGGATAATGATGTAATACTCGTATGGGATTCTTTCATGGCATTTTCCAGTGCCAATTTTGTTCTCTTATGATGTAGCCTTACGGTTAGTATTTATTTGTGAAACCTGGAAACGGGACATTTTCTGAAACCTTACATTACGATAAGGTAACGTCCTAAATCCGGGAATCCCTTGAAGAGAAACAAGATGCCGTGAACCCCTAAGGTACTTTTCTTCTGACAGAGACCATCGCCGCAAACACTAAGCAGCGATTTCAGAAGGACAGACGATGCAAAGTCCGCGAGTACCAGAAACCAGCGCATGTGTTGGCTGTGGATTCTTTAAGGCAGAGATTAATAAAGACCCATAGAAGAGTAAAATCGTTCATGAAGGTGATGACATGTGCAGCAGAAGAAGGTGTAACACATCCACGCTTTTATTTCTCTATCCACTTTTAAATTAATTTTACATTCTTTGTGCAATAAAATACTGTTGTGTTTCATGTGTTGTGAAGCATCGAGCATTCATCAGTCAGAGAGTGATCACACAGAAACTAATAGCGAACCATTTATTCAATTTATTGCATGTTTGTTTTTCTTAAACCTTTCAGTCCTGAGATAGTAGGATTATCTCGGTTTTAATAACTGCCTGATTTTGGTGAGAATTTTTGTGGGTAGAAATTTGGAATTTGGATATTTTGCCCGAACAGCAGCACTCAGCCTACTCTTTCATCGATTTTGAACTGTCAAGAGTCCTGTAACGTGCGTAACGTATGCACGGATAAGAAATCTAATCGTCCTTATCCGAAAAGGCTAGACGTCGGGCTTCCCTACCCAGAGGAAGCCAGGGGACCGATGAGTCACCGAAATAATGCAGCTTTCGATCTTCGTGTCCTTCCATCCCCCAATGGAGGACCCGAAAGTCGATCCCGGCCCCACCGCCGTGAGCTGGTTTCACCCTGAAGCAAACGCCAAACCACAGAGCTCTTTCAGAGGACCTACATTGATGATTAACTTAAATAATCACAATAATCATATTATTTACATTTTTCAAAGGGAAACAACTTTTGGCTGTTAAGGGAAACAAGTAGATTCCATAATAAGTACATAGACTACTGTTAGTGCAGTTAGAATAGACGAACGTTGATTTGGTTATTTTGTCAGTATTGTCTGTGATGATCCACTATTTGCCGCTGACTGCTGCCAGGCCGATCAATGATGCAATGTTGATTAACAAAACTTGTTCAGAATAGCCCAGTGATAAGAATAGATACACAGACGGCCGGTTATGACAACACTGCGCTCCATTAGTTGTAGCAGGGCAACTGTTTATTAATATGGGACCAAGTCTAAAGAGCGCTCTGCCACATCGTTGTTATGCAGATGTAGGCAAGTGTTTGAATGCTGCACGGAAGAAATACAGCTATTTTATGAAGATAATGATTCTTGTTAGATTATGCCTGTATTATTTGCTCTGCGCGTTGCTTGTCTCAGCTGATGATGGTGTGATAGATGGAATATTCCAATAGTCTTCATATCAGTAGGTAAATCATCAATTGGTGCCTGCCTTGAATCAAGTTGTATGTACGACACATATGCTACAAAGTGAACTGTGAAATCTGACTGAACCATTGAATAAATAAATAGAATTTATTTTTCAAATTCAGCAGATCTATTCTCAGATTCTACAAATTTAATATCCTTTTTCCTAAACTACAGTTCTAATTACCCCTCCCCCCCCCCCCCCCTCCGCTCCCAAACACACCCATTCCCTCGGCTCCTCTCTCTTTCACTCTCATCGGCGTATTAAATGTACGCACAATATGATCCCAACTTTGTTGATTTGATAGTAAAACCTAAACCGAAAACCAACACCAACAAAAACTGACATTCTCGGCGAATTACAACATTTGTACATGTGATCTCAACAGCATGACGTCATCCGTGACTCAACGACTCAACCTACAGACGGAGTAGACGTTTCATGTGTGATTCAAGCATACATCATAATATCAATAAACATCACAGGCATCATTCTGGTGTTGCATACAACATCCTTTTCGAGTTGATCGGCACAACCAAAGCTTATTGCTTCTGATAGTGACTGTGGCAGTTTGTAAGAGACTTCCAGCAAATTTTTTTTCAATTTGTTTGAAGTCTAGTTCTCTCAGAATTTCAAGCAACTGACAAAAAAACAAAAAACAAAAACAAAACAAAAAGAAAAGCAAAACACACACACACACACACACACACACACACACACACACACACACACACACACACACACACACACACACA
>JBCEWB010121110.1:0-11506 GCA_039654565.1 Peronia peronii | reverse complement strand
GTGGTAAAAATGTTCTCTTACCCCCTCCCCCCCCCCCCACCCCCCACCCACCCCCTTACGCTCCCGCTCCCTCCCTTCGTCCTTTCTCACATACCTTACAAACGCGGGACATGGCATAAAAACAAAAAAGAAGAGGGAGAAGAAGAAGAAAGAAAGAAAAAAAAAAAACAGCACTTCGTTTATCTCCTGCACGTCGCTGAGAATTACGTGGGGTGGTATTTGAAATTTGCTTTTCCTCAGACACCCAAATGAAAGACCAAAGACCAGCAAATCCCTCATTCGAGCTTCCCTTCTCCCTCCCCCCCCCCCCCCCTTCCTTATTAGCTTGTAACGCAGCCAGGCACGTGTTTGGCATTGTCACGTCTTGCAGCTGACTGTGGGCAGATGTTGTCATGTAACACGTTATCTCCTTATTGCCCGCCATCATTACTTTTTTTCCCGTATCGCTCACTATAGGGGGTATAGTATCCTATCGTATATTTCAACCCGTAAATT
The DNA here is from genome assembly GCA_039654565.1 of Peronia peronii. Lineage (NCBI taxonomy): Eukaryota > Metazoa > Mollusca > Gastropoda > Systellommatophora > Onchidiidae > Peronia > Peronia peronii. The sequence goes on along the minus strand of JBCEWB010121110.1, from coordinate 11,011 downwards.
TTGGTCTCTCGCAGGCTGAAGCATCTGATTAGAAATAATTATGTTTAAAAAGTTATGTTATCGTTCCCTTTTACTAAAAGACGTCCAAATTGGTGCATACAGCGTGGTTTTGAAAAATTGAAGTCATAAGATTCAAGGGACAGCTTGAATTCTACTGATGATTTTGAAAATGATTTAAACAAAAGTGATATCAAAATTGATCCTGATAAAGCCCAATAAGCACAATTTGATGAGTAGTTACAGTAAAGATTATTTTTCATACACTGAGGATGAAACAAAAAATAGCATGTTTTCACAATTTTTAATGTTTGATGATTTCTTAAACTTGTACGTGATATGATAATGTGTGTATAAGCGTTATCATTGGAAAGGAGATTCATTTTTCTAACAGACAAAGCTTGTTTCATGTTCATTGATGGCCTTTGATATGAGAAGTAGGTAATTTTGTGACAGTAGTTGATTTATCATTTATAGTTTTCTCTTGCGCTGGGATATCAAATGTGGATGTGCTTTTGACTTGGCTTTGGGAAATTAGTGGTTAAACGTTACGTTCTATATACGTCTTTCAACCTCCTGGTAGAGGTTATCTCGACGGCTCTTTGTTAAAAAAAAAATTTAAAATTCCTGTTTTAAAAAATCCTGTCTTCACTTTTGGAAAATAAAATAATAATAATAATAAAATTAAACAAACAAACAAACAAACAAATTCCTGTCTTCACTTCTGAAAAAAAAAAAAAAAAAAAAAGTAAAAAATAAAAAAAAAATCCTGTCTTAAAAAATCCTGTCTTCGCTTTTGGGGGAAAAAAAATAGTGGTTAAAGCACATTTCCGACACAGAACCTAGTCAGAATAGTGAAAGTGAATTATATCTCGATGCCATGGTCACCAGTTTTTCACTGCATTTCTGGTGAAAGCAACATATTTCAGATGCCACCACACTTAATTTTCAATGATGAGCAAGAGAATTAACTGTTAATGTCAATAAAAACTGCCCATATAATAATCGGAATTTATGTAATGACTGCAATACTGGTGTATTTAAAGAAAAAAACAAAACAAAACCAGCCTATGCTCTAAATATACGGTGAACTGTTCAGGAGAGCATACACATTTTATAGCAACATAAAACAGATCTATGTGAGTATCTGATCTGACCGTCCCTCTGAGATTTGTGTGGCAAAATCAAGGAAAGTGATACCACCACATACAATAAAGAGAAAATAAGCCAAACTATGGTGTTCTCTCAACAAATCGCCGTCCCATTCACTCAGTCAAACCTCGTTGATTGGTCCTAGTCTTATCAAATGCTAAATGTTGCAAATGTTTACAGTAGGCCGTTAACGACAAGAAATGCCCTTAAATGACGAAGCGAGTATAATTAACTTTGACTGTACAGCTTAACTGGCCGAGGTGTGATATTAGCTTTCTAGCATAAATTCGCTTCTTTCTTTTCAACCGCGTCAGATTTGTCATACTCAGTCTTCTGTCTTTCGCACAACTAGATATTTTTTCTCTCATATTTTCTCAGTTTAATTTTTATTTTTTGTATTACTTGCTGCGCTTCACTGATCACAGAGCGGCGCATTTCGTTTCTTTACATCTAGTTTTTAATCCTCATTTATTGCTTAAATTCACATCATCCCTCCTGCTATTTAAGAAAATTAATACCAACATCTTTACATTCTGTACATGTGTCACGCTCAAGATAATTAATGCTCATTTTAAGTCAGCATCACATGATGGTGATTGTCCCAAAATATTTCATACAAACATTTTGTCAATGCATCTTCCATGAGCAGTCCCCATTCTAGTTACGTAGTTCGCACATTGTTTTTCTCGAAGACTATGAAATCATGGACGGCCTCCAAGTCTTGTTCACTTCTGCGAACTGGTCATGAATGAAACGACTAAAGTCAAAATTTCCACTCACCACAAGACACGTTCCCGTGCGATTTTCCACTCCGGGACTTTGCCACAACGCAGCACCACCAACTTGAGGAGAGCAGAGCTGGATAAGACCTTGACCGCACTGCTATTGGCTACACAGTGAAAGTCCACGCCATTCACCTGTAAGATGTGGTCTCCGACCTTCAGGCCCGCCTCAGCTAGGAATAGAAACAGAATCAGATAATAATAATAATAATAAGAACAACAACAATAATAATAATAATAATAATAACAACAACATTGTTAGTTGACAGTCTGTGTCTCAAAATTGTAAACAATGGTGATGATGAGGATGATGATGATGATGAAAGTGATGTAAGAAAAATAATGATTATAATGTAACACATTATCCCATCTATAGACCCTGAAGAAGGAAGGGCTGATTATGTCCATATATTTATTGTACAATTCTGTTAAATCTGAATTTGTTCAGAACATGTACCAGTCACCAATTTTCTTATGCTTAAACACACACAATACACATTGATTGTCAATAATATGGATACATTTTTTTTAAAGAATAGAACAATATTATTATGATAAATTAAAATATATATATATATATCACGGAAGATTTTACAACCAAAAGCTACAGCATTTATCATATGATATGACATAATACTTTCACGAGTAAACTAATTTCAGGCAAATTCATTTCGAGTAGAGTTGTTTCTTGCACAAGATCTTCACCATCGAATTCGAAGCACACAAATTCCGTGCGCTACCCCGCCAAGACCGACGGCTTGCAGGAGTAGCTGTGATGAAATATGTAAGCTCTGATAGAAAGCCTACCGGCTGAATGGTGATGCTAAATACCCCAAACTAAAAGACAAGCAGAGCTGTGAAACACTCGGGCTGTGGTCTTTTCTGTCAATAGCTTGTCAGTCGGTCGATGATTAGGCAAATAAAGGAGAGAAAAAGCCTCTAGCAGTAGCAGTGCAAAATGTTTTTTCTAAAGGCAGACCCGACCTATCTCATTCTTAGGCCATGTTGGAGTTCAGCATGACTGCCGGTTCCAGAGTCATTGGCTGATCTTTCGACGTAGCCCTCAAACGATCATTATTGGCCCACAATGATTATAGATTATATCTTTGGTACTTGCAAGTAGGCCTAAATATCGACTTCAGATGAAAATTAGTCCGGCTTGCATAAAGACGTTTAGTTTGATTAAAGCCTACTGGCTCGAAGATTTTATGCGTTACAGTTCAATGAAAAATTTCCCGTGCCAGATTGTCAAAAAATATAAACTACACTCCTTTACTTCATGAGGCGATTCATAGAAAAAGAGAGATCAACAATATAGGTTCTCAAAATAACTTCGAAACCCGTCAAACAAACATAGGTCTGTGTCTTTCAAAATTCAATTTGTCGAAATGATGTTTGAAATCACATATTAAAGACATGACTTAAAAACTTGCATTACTTATATTAGTAATGCACTCAAAGTTAAAGGGGTCTATATTTGCTATCCACTTAATACTTAATGGTTTGAACCAAAAGAATGCGCTAGAATACACAATGAACGGAGACTACGCATGAATACACAATGGAGGTTGAACATTTCATTTACGTCAAAATAATCTGTTGAACAGAACAACAATTACAACGCCAGAAGAAAAGTACAGAACAGGTGCATTTATTGTACTATTTTTTTCCTTTAGAACGATGAGAATCAAGGTGAGACAATTTTCATCTGTTATTTTAAGTGGCAACAAAACTGCTCTCTGCTTTTGAACGGAAAGATCATATCTGTTTTCAAACTAATTATTTAATACAACCGACGAAAAGAATGAATCAATGCGTGGAAAGGAGGATTTAAGCCCTTTACTCACCTCATATCCACTTGTCTTCTAAATTAAAATATCAGTGCGCCCAAGAAGTCCTAACATCCAATGTCAATGTTCTTAATAACAGAGAGAAAAAAGACCAAGAAATCGGCCGATTCATTTTAATTGATCAATCGACACTGAGACAATAAATCTACACGATAGAGATGCACAGTTCAAAATCAGAATTACGACGATGCAGCTGTGAAAGGCACCTTTTTCAAAATAATTAGTACCGAATCAGGACAGACTAACTCTCAATGCTGATGCATTACTACATGTAAAAGTAAGTAAACATCCTGTTCTATTTCAATCTAACTCTAAGCCAACCAAAACGGCAGAAAGAAAATATGTAGATATTTTACCTATGCAGTTGACTGACACAGACATAAGTTCAAACTCAATGAACTCATCTTGCTGACGTCATAGAAATGCTATCCTTTTAACCTCGTACAAACAAGGTAGCTTTTAAAAGAGTAAAGCATATTAACTGATTCACTACGACGAATAAATGTTAAACTCTTACAATGCATACAAACCACTGTTTCAGATCTGATTGATTCAGTCCCATCACTTACAGGTGTTAAAATTCATTTTGTCGAGACAGAATTTATCGGCCTGTGCTTGATATGCATAATATACGCATATATGAATGAAAGTAAAATCCGTCTTCAAGATGTTTTTTGTTCTATCTACTGAGTGACTCCGTTAACTCTAAAGCCACACTGAATATCAAAGATCTTGCACCATGGCAATTAGCCGACAGAACATTGATCCCCAGCGAAAGCCTGTATTTTGTAGTTATTCCTTTACATAACCTATTCAAATTTTCATTTTATTACATTCAGTCTTATTGAACTGTATCACATCTGCAACATTGGATTGTAAAAGTTTAAACATCCCATGATGATCGAGTAAACAAAACGTTTCACCGAAAGGAACGTAAGCCATTCATCATCGTCATTCTCTTTTTATAGAACTGTTTTAAAATTCAAGATATACTGGCAACTAATCAAATACACTAAAACGAAACACAGCAATATGTAGAAGTCGATATAGTGAAAACTAATTAAGTTGATGTCACTGGCCAAAGTTTCGAATCCCATTGGTTCTTCTGTCATCATCATCATCATTTCATATAAATGCCTTGATTGTGATGACACGGACTGTCAACGTCACCGATAACTAATTATTAAATACGTTAAAAGGAACAAAATAACAATCTGGAGAATTGATATGTTAAAAATTAAATAAATTGATAGAACTCGCAAAATTTTCAAGCCAGTTTGGGTCTTCATCCGACATCATCATCATCTTTCTATAGAAACGTTTTTAAAATTTAAGACGGACGGTGAGTAAAGGAAATCATTGTAACAATTAACATCGATATTCTTTACCAACAAGCCAGTATGTTAGAGCCTACCATAATTCGGGAAGACTTCATTCTCTCACTTTATGATCAATTGAAATATTCCGAGGAACTGAGCATTTGTCGCATGAAAGAACTAATCGCGAGCGTTACAGAAATTCATTTCTGCCATCAGCTGCACGCTTATCAAGCTGAGGCAATGTTACTCATTTGAGTCTGCCTTGTTGTCATACTGTGAGTGATATTTTTGCCTGCCTATAATGTGAATGTGTCCTACATAATTATACACATTGGATCTCATCAATTCTGAATGGAATTTCCTTTTTTTTGAAATTACCTCCTTTGACAAATAAAGTTCAACTTATCTTATCGTATCTTATGTTATCCTAATACATGTACATTGAAAGAAACAAATACGAATCTGGAGAGACAAATAGTTAAAAATTGAATACACTCATGGAACTGGCCAAATTTTCTTAAAAATTTGATTCTTCATCGGGGCAACAAAGTAAAAAGATAAAATGTAAATAATGTATTGTTGTACTGATGTACATGAAAAAAAAAAAAAGAATTAAATGTTTCGCTCATTATAGGCTACATGTGGGTTTTTTCAGTTTTTTAAAAATAAAATGTGAACAGAACAGTACACGGCTTCTGATTTACACTATTTACAGTGATGAAAAACAATTGTAGAATTTTTATATACCAATCTTTTTTATTTGTTTGGTGTGAATGATTTTTAAACACCGTCCTCGTCATTATCACAAACAATAAGACTCATAACAACAAAAGAAAAAACAAAAACGAGTTTTATGATCCACATCACCTGCTAGACGATCGGGTCACCAGAGGCGTATGACAGTCAAACGAAGTAAAAAAAAAAAAAATCTATTTAATATCAATGTCGTGCAATACATGGTCTTAGGAGTCAAAGATCGCATTTCTATTTGAACGGCTACCACACAATGGGCTTGGTTTGACAAGTAATTCTATACCGAGCAATGAACCGCAAATCTCAGGGTCATGTTTAATGTCGTCATGAGTAAGCGAATGGAATTGGTATTCAAGGGAGAGAGAGAGAGAGAGAGAGAGAGAGAGAGAGAGAGAGAGAGAGGGGGGAGGGAGAAACATATAGTTAAAGAAGAGGGAGAGAGAGATTGTTATGGCGGAAAGATGAGAATAGACAGAGGGCTGAAAACAAAGACGGAGATAGAGAGACAGAGTGGAGGAGAGAAGGAAATGGAAACACGGGGATAGTTGAGAAAGAGAGGGGAGGGGATGGCAGAAAGAGAGAGAGAGGGGGGGGGGGGAGGAGGGCAGAAGGGAGAGAGATTTAGATTGATAGAGAACGAGATTCCAAAAGAGACAGGCGGATGGAAAAACCTATGCCAAAAAGTGACACAAGGAGACAGACGGCCAGAGAAAGAGAGAGAGAGAGAGAGAGAGAGGGGGGGGGGAGAATCAAAGTAAAATGAGCAGTGATTAAAATATCTTTAATGTTTTTCACACTACATTTGTCAAGCACAAATGGGGCGAAGTTGGATTTGACTGTTTCGCTTGTCATTAATTAGATCCCCATAATATAAAATATATAACACTTTACAACTTTCGTTTCACAAAAGATCAAAACAATGACATTCCTTTGAAGTATCTCCAACGCCAGCCAGAATTAAATCCAAAATTCATATGAACGCATGATCGCATTATTCCAGGGCATTTTCGTGGCGGAGTTAAGTCCAACTTTTTTTCAGCAAGATCCGCTTTTTTTCATTTGCTTAATCCCTAGCGTGGCTCAGGTGTCTTCTTCTAAGGGCGTATGTATGAAATAAACTGCGCCATTGTATTTGTTAAATCTTGTGTGCATAGGCAGACAAAAATAAAGTAGATCTAGACTGAAGACATTAAATAAAAACATCAATCGCACTGTGGCATCCATGGACCGCTCCTTCTCCACTCTGAGTTTTCTTTATTGCTTCTTTTTTTTTTTAATCTTGAAAACTAAACAATTTCCTTGGTGTCATCCCGGTTTAACTTTCTTTTTTTTTGTCTCTTTTTTCTTTCTTCTCCTGCAGACCTTCGTGTGACCGACCTTATAACTTTATTGTGCTTGCATAAAAAAAAAAAAAAAACCACACACAAATGCATACCATATAATATTACTTGCCAATTCTTCTTCTTCGCCTTTTTTCACTAATACAACACACACACACACACGCACATACACACACACACACAGACAGAGACAGAGCGAGAGAGAGAGAGAAAGAATACCTAAGAGTCCAATCATTACCACCAACAAATCAAAACAAAACAAACTCAGATAGCCTTTGGACTTCTTAGGAACGGACCAAAAAAGATATAATTATAGATATATTCTGATTCCATCTGGACATAGATTTCTCCTTTCATAATTTAAAAGCAAACTAAAACTGAAATTTATAAATCAGAACATCTCATTCTGAAGCATAAAATACGACTCTTTTTTTTTTCTTAAATATCTATAGTGGAAATAATGTTCTCTCTTCTAATAGCAGGAACATCGACAACTATTATGAGAGTGATAATGGTAATCGTAATCACGGGTTGAGTGATACTGAAGAGAATAGATCTATACGTTTTAATTCAAAATTCAAACGTCTTGGTTTCTTTTGTCTTGTCTTTTCTTCTTTTCGTTGGTAAAAAACAGTACTGTATCGCCTGGTCCGCTTAATTTAAAACTTAAATATTTGCGTGACAATATCTCTGAATTACGACAAAGATGTGATAGCGGTACGCCTTACCAGCAACGAATCAGATTTAAAAAAAATAAAATGAAACAACAAAGAGAACAACGACAACAACAACAACAACAACAACAACAACAACAACAAACATTTTTTATGCTGTTTGACTGTCGCAAGGTTTTTCAATGTAAACTCTCATGAAAACTAATTAGCTGGAGCTGGGCATACCGTATGCTGAGAATTGGGTAAAGTCTAGGTGAATTTCGCTTGCTTAAGAGCCTATCTGTAGAAAGGTCAAGAAGTCAAACAGAGAGACTCTATACTTGCGCAAAATAAATCATGAAAGTCTGAATAATTGGCATCTTAGCATAAGTTAGTTTTCTTCTTCTTTTTTTTTTTAAGCAATCAAGTTGAATCAAGCTTGTCTATCAACATCTATAGGGTTAATTCATCACTTGTTACTTACAACCACCAACGCTAAACCTTCCTCATCACCTCTACCATTTTAACTTTGACCACCACACTGCCACCACCATCACCATTACCACCACTACCGCAACAACCAAAGCTACCCAGAACAATCCATTGTCGGATTTTATCTGTTATTATTGTCAAATCATTTGCCACCCGACTGAGCCATGTTTTCTGCACGATATACTTTGAAACGGTGAACCTACAGAAGGAGTGGAAAAGTAGTTCATATCCTAAAAATGGAAAAATGGCGAAAACTTGGTCATAAAGTACCGTAAAGAAAACGAGTTTTCAAAACTGACTTGTTTCTTCTTTTTTTTCCTTTTTTTTTCTTTCTAGCACAACCATTCAGTGTTCCACATACACACTTCGTAGAGACTACACTATAAGAAAAGCCTGAGAAAAAGAACACCAAAACATAACCAGAAATATAAGAGGGCCATTATGTTGAAAGTCCACTCAGTAAAATCTTAGACTGGGCTGACAATGTACTTGGTGAGGGAGGACAATACTGGAAGATCCTGAGGTTATTCTGTAACTTCTATGTCAAAACGAAACTGGTCACGTGAACGAATGAGGTCATGCTACAGTAATGAACAACAATCTCAAACTGGCATAGTAAGAAAACTGATCTGATAAGAATGTTGACAGCTTATGCTACATGTCGTCCGTCTATCCTTGCCTTTCTTTATACAAATGTAAACGGACGGTGAATTGGCAGGAATACCAAACAACAACATGGGGAGAAAAGGCAGAGACATAATTATTCGACACGTTAACACTAGTTACGAATAATTTTCCTTTTGATAGACATAGCTCTATTGTTTTTGTTATTTTTTGTTCAATGCTTATTTGTTTGTTTGTTTTTGAACCGTCAAATTTTGGAGATATCTTTTTTCTAATTTATGATGTTGTGGAATTGCTATACCTCACGATTTTATAGTTTCCTTTCATGAAAGTCTTGCCTGTTCGTCCTGAGGTCAGGAAGCCAGACAGTCTCTTTCGACAAGAGATCCACCCTCAGCCCTGAGAGAGCTGGTTATCAGGATAATTACAGCAATTGTCCCCTTATCTAACGTACTTTTATAGAACGCCTTTTTCTTGGAAACTTGTGTTTCGACAAAAAGCTCATTTAGTTTGTCAGTCTCTCTTGAAACACACAGTGAATTGAAAGAGGTTTTTCAGAACGAAACAAACGATCTACTGTTTTTTCATACATTGGAAAGTTGTACCTGAATATGTGAAGAAATGAGTAAACTACAAAGAAAACGGAGATTTTGTCAAAGTAAGTTAAACACAGCCGACCTACTTCTTCTCTGGACTAAGGTAATCTGGCACTGGCTGTATCTATGTCTTCCTGCCAAAATGTGACAAGAATTTGAAACTGGTCATATAATGTGATAAGTCTCTTGTGGCCAAGAGCTTTGAGAGGGCGACGATGGCATAGTTTGGAAGATTGGAATAAACCCCTGAATGTAATTCTAATCTGTGCGAATAATCCACATCAGACACCAAACAATATTAAGTGTTGTCCAGTTAAACGTCCCAGCGGGAGACAGTGTGATAGTATGAATATTCCATAATATTAGGTCGTTATAAGAATGAATGACAATCAAATCCCAAAGAACTTCTTGTAAGCAGAGCAAGGACATTGAAAGCGCTCCACGGGCAGACCACAGATTCGCTACAAAGATGCCTATGAAAAGGATATAAAAACTTCGAAATGTGAGCTCGGCAGATGAGAAACTATGACCTCTGATTGCCTGGATTGAAGGCAGGTTGTGAGGCAAAGCTATGTTGTCCAGTTCCAGCAGTCATTAGCCCTACAGACTGAAGCAAAACGACAAAGAAGAAAGACTCGATGCTCAGCTTTTCAGAGCCCGTCACCATAGTCTTTCGAAAGTGAAGGAAGCCAGCCACAGGTAATAGAGGTACACTTTTCATATGCTCGGACTAACCATGTTCTGCTGGTCCGAGAGAGCTGAAACTTTTACAACTTCTTGAAGTACACTCCATTAGCATCGATGCACGACTGCATCCTCCTAAACCGAAAGACAAAGGAATGGCTCTACTCCTCAGCAGATATCCCCTCGATTATGTTGTTAAACGTTGAAAAGCACTTCTTCATTGTTACTGAATCGCTTCCCGCTCATTTGATCTTTGACTGACGGGAATAAATAAAATTTTTCCCGATCTTCTAATGGGTTTATGAACATCTCTGTCAAATGAAAAGCCAACAGGACCAGCAGAAAAAGGTTAATCCGAGCATATAAAAGATATACCCACGTTGCATTAAATCACAACAGGTATACATCTATTCAGTCTGACTTATGGTATAAAATACAGTGGAAAACACAAAACAAGAACAACAATTCCATCTCGGTTTGATTTCAGTAGAAACAAAGAACTGAATTGAAACCTTAATATGTTTTACTTTAACGTGATCGCTGAGCTGGGCTGTGTTATGGGATAGAAACTGTCGCATTAGTTTTTATTACCACTGTAAGCACAGAATTTATTCCCTGAGAAATTTAATGAATGCAGAACCACAGACAGGTTCTCATGACCTTTGCATTGCTCCAGTGACGCTGTCCATTAAAAACCAGAGAGAGAGAGAGAGAGAGAGAGAGAGAGAGAGAGAGAGAGAGAGAGAGAGAGAGAGAGAGAGAGAGAGAG
>JBCEWB010121099.1:0-11506 GCA_039654565.1 Peronia peronii | reverse complement strand
CTATCTATCTATCTATCTATCTATCTATCTATCTATCTATCTATCTATCTATCTATCTATCCATCTATCTATCTGTCGTCAAACCGTCGGCCGAAAACACTGCCAACTGAAAATGAAATATTTATCCTGAGTTAAAAGTGATAAACAGTTCGATGTCTTACATTGTGACGATTATGAAGGCAGTAGTTGATAACAGTATTAACACAATACGTTTTTCAACCTAATCTTTCGGTTTCAGACATCTATAGTTACTTGGGCCAGATCCTAACAGGTGGGTCGCGATCGTCTTGAGAGTCGCGAAGCTTTGGCTGGGGGATCGCGTAGCCTTGCTAGAAGTATTTTGGGATAAAGTTCATTTTATGTTTCTTTCCCTCTCCGTCACAGAAGATAAAACATAAATGAAGCTGTTGGTAGGTTAAGTTTTTGACAGATTTTCAATCTTCGAAGGCTTGCAGATTATTTCGGTCTGTTGTTGATATTAGGAGGTCGTGTGGGCTTCACGATATTGATTAAGGGGTCGCCAGTGTAAAAGCGCTGGGAACCACTGGTGTGGATCATGTCAACTGCGAGCTATCGATACTTAGCGTGTACTTTTTGCCTATCTACAATGGTCGAAGTTAGGTGCTAGTTATATCTACATAGGTCGGTGATCGGTAGGTTGAATACGTGTGTCTAGAAGGGGTTTGTAGGTAGGAGAGACAGACAGATAATAAACAGAAAGCTGAGTGGATAACCACATGCGTTACTAGATAAATACGTTGGTAACCATGTGCCTTAATTGGAAGGTAAATAGGTAGTAGGTAAGTCGGTAGGTAGTTTACATCTGGACAGGTGAGTAAATAGGTAGACTTGCAGGCATGTAGCTAAGTAGGAAGGTAAGTAAGTAGATAGATATGTAGGTAGGTACAAAAATAGGTAAGTAGGCATGATGGTTGGAAAGTAGGTAGATAGACAAGAAATGTAATATTGACATGTTTTTAAATCAATTGTTTGGAAAATACTTTTAAGATTGTTTCATTGCTGATATTAGTGAAAATGTGAATCAAATAAGGAATAAATGAGCAAATGATTGAATGAGTTTGTTTGTTTTTGTTTGTGTTAAGGTTTAACAGTAAGTCAACACGATCACGACTATACTGTGCCAAATACGGCTGAACACTTTAACACGTCAAGAACAAAAGAAGAAAGAGAGCGGGACAGAAGACAGGAACAAAGAGAGAGAGAGAGAAGAGATATCACCCCTGGAACTTCGAGGGCTGCATGGGAGACATCCCACCGATGGCGGGCTTTCCCTGCCTGCAGGTGGGAGCAAAGTACCTACTTATATACCCTGACTACCGTGGGCGAGGAGGGAATTGAATGACTAAATGAAGAGGTAAATGACTAATTGATCCAATAAATTAATAATAGAATAAATGATTGATTTAATGAACGAATGCGTGAATGAATAAATGAATAAATAAATGAATGAATGAGTGAAGGAATGAATGGATGAGTAAATGAATGGACAAATGGCTGCACGGATGAAAGAATGTATCAGAGAGGCTTTTGACAACCAATTCAAGATCATACCAAGAAGGATAATGAAACAAAAAACACAAATTAAAAAAAAAAAGAAACATGTTTAATGTGAATTGAAATCTGCATGCACAACTTCAGCTCAGATACAAAAATGTCAGCAATTTTTTAAAAAGTTGTTAACGACAAAAGGAAACGAACAAATGAACAAACAAATAAACAAACAAACAGTGAAGGTTATGATTTAGAAGCGACAGCTGCTGGAAATGTCAGAAATTCTGTTTTCATTCTCGTTCAATTCCACCTCTCTCTCTCTCTCACTTTCTCTCTCTCTCTCTCATAAATTCTGGGAATGTTCTCTCTCTGTCTATCTGTCTTTACTCAATGGGAGATCGTTATGCTCAGTCCTATTACTTCCCTTTACTAGACAAAAGAGAGATTGAACAAACAGTGTAAAGAGGAAAAAAATCACTTTCGCACCCTTTGCTTGAGACACACCATGAAAAATTTCAGAAAAATGATGATGTAAAGGGAATGTTTTCTTCTTATTGTACTAATTTTATCAAATGTTTTGGCGATCACTCTTTCGAGTGACAAGAAGTAAAATGATTTTTTTCCTCTTTACACTGTTTGCTCAACACATCTTTTGTCTGGCAAAGGGAAGTAATAGGGCTGTCAAAATGATCTCCCTTTACACGAGTCCTTCTTGTGGGAGGGGCAGATAATCTGCGAAACGATCTCCCATTCCTCCCCTCCACCCCACCCCCCCCCCTCCCTCTCTTTCAGTTTTATGCCGTTTAGAAGCTGAACACTATATTGTTACAATCGTGCATAATATTATGTAAATGTTTTATCGTCTACTCTTCCTTTCTCTTTCCTTCTTTCATTCTGTGCTTTCTATCTCTTTCTTTCTTTCTTTCTTTCTTTTTTTGTTGTTTTTTATTTTTCTGGCTTTCCTTCTTACTTTCTTTGTCTTTCTTTTATATTTCTTTTTTTTTCTTTGTTTCTTTTTTCTTTCTTGTTTCTTTCGTTCCTTCTTTTTTTCTTTCTCTATTTGTCCTTAAGTTCTCTCTCGTTCTTCTTTAGTTTCTGTCACCTGTCTATCTCTCGTTCCTCCCTCCTCTCTCGTTACTTCATTTTCCTTTCATTCCTTCTCTTCTTCACTCTTTCCATCTTCCGTTTTCTCTAAATATTATCGTCTCATCAAGCCTCTTACACACTGCATAAATCTCAGAAAGCTGGGCGTGGCTTCCCAAGAAAACTAAAACTACATGTCATTACTAACACTAGGATCCTAACATTAGAGTACATAAAATGATTACTCATGCAACAATGGAGACGAATAACAGACATTAAATTTACTTTACAAATCCAGCTTCCATATAGGTCATTATCTGTGTGATAAAGATGAACTTTAAATAAACGCCTAACTCGTATCCTGCTAAGAAATTATTGAATCATGAACTTCCTCCGGCTCGGTGCAACTAAAAATAATTTTTAAAAAAAGAAGAAGAAAAAGAAAAAGCTATTCGAATTTAATTAATAGTTTAAAAAAAAAAATTGTTCAACTTATTTAACTTCAAGGCATACATGTATTTTCTATCCTGTGCCAATCCCTCTTTAGAAAACATGTTGTCATTAACCCTTACAGTTAAAGAAAAGTAGTTAACACCATAATCAGTTCAATTGAATATATAATATATACATGTACTTATCATGTTTTCAATTCCACACATTCTTGGTTAGAAAATAACAATCACGCACACAGTAACTTATATATCTTCTGAGAAAAGCTCAGATTATTAATCTCAAGTCATTAATCTCAACGCATTAATCTCAAGCAATAACTCTTTCTGACTCGGTTGATACTATCAACAAAAAGGAAAAGAAAAATTGTGATACAAAAATTTTATTTAATACCAACTACTCTATGTCATTTCATATCATTTCCAGCTTAGGAACCTTCATGTCACTAACTCTTCCAGATTCGATGCAACTTTCAACTAAAAGAAAACGAGTAATACCATAACTTGAACTGACTGTAACAAAATACATTATAATGTTTTTCACTTCCACATCCTGTCTTAGTAACCATTACATTTCTCTGTAACAAAAAACAAGTATCCCTGTTTAGAAATTCTCAAGTCATCACCTCTCTAAGACTCGGAAACCATTATCAACAACAATAACAATAACAACAACAAACAACAACAACAACAACAACAACAACAACAGCAGTAGCAGCAGCTAGGGCAACAACAACAACAACAGAACAACAACATAATAATAATCATCATCAGAAGAAGGAGAAGAAAAAGAAGAAGAGGAACGAGAACGACGTTCAATGGGAGATGGTTGTGACCAGCCCTATGACTTCTCTTTGCCGAAGACAAGGGGCTGTTGAACAAGCAGTGTAAAGAAGGAAAAAAGTTACTTCTGCACAATTTGCTTGAAACATAAGTCATTAACACCTCCCCCCCCCCCCACCCACAACCCACCCCACCCCATCCTGCCACCCTTCCCTCCCTACCACCTCCATAAAAAATATTATGGTACAAACAAACAAACAAACAATAATGTTTTCTCCTTGTTATAATTTTATCAATTTTTTGGAGGATCAACTTTTCGAATGACAAGAAATAAAGTGATTTTTCCTTATTTACGCTGCTTTGCTCAATACCTCTTGTGTCTACCAAAGGGAAGGAATAGGACTGGTCAGAACGATCTTCCATTCTAACAATATACATTTTACTACCGGCAAAATCTTTGTTTAGAATCTATCGTGCCGTCAACTCTTTCACATCCGATGTTCCTTTCGACCAAAAGAAAAAGGGTAATGTTGTAACTTAGGTTCAGTTTGGAAAAAAAAAATACTTACCCATCTCCATCATAAATTATTACTTAATTATAACTCCTATATCTGTGAAATTTTCCAGTTAGAGAAAAAATATAATACATAATAACTTTTATTTTAGCAATATGAACATGTTTTTGTATATGCACTGACATTACCAAATATCTTCGATCTATGATCACTTTGCACCTTTGGCTAATTCTGGGATATAAGAAATCCGTAACTGATAAAGACAGTCTGATGAAATTTGACATTACTTGTCTCACTGTAATGGCCCTAAGTATTAGTTTTATTCCAGATGCTATTTCTGTACAATAAGTCGTCAAAACTAAACGTCAAGTTTTGGAAACATACCAGCCCCTTGATTATTGTGACAAAAAAAAAAAAAGAAATAATGAAATAAAATGCAAAACATCAAGACCAACAACAATTTAAAAAAGGCCAAAAATTAGAAAATAAAGATAATAAACTATTGTTAACAAAACAAACAATGGAATGTCTTTAAAATAATGTTAACGACGATAACGACAACAACTATAACAACAGCGGTAAAAAGAGCAATAACAGAATCAAGAACAGGAACAAGAACAACACGAAAGACAATGTTAAGAGCAACAACAACAACAACAACCATCACCAAGAACAACAACAACGACAATAACAAGAAGATAACGACATATATGGAAGCGAACCTTGATACGAGCAAAAATGATACATTATGCTGTCTCTCAGAAGAGATATATTTGATATAAAGCAAAAACAGCTAATTCATGTTAATTATATACAGGGTGATTTTATCCACGTACATGCATATAAAATGTACACATATGTACCCCACAGGGCTAACCAGCGATGAATAAAGAACAAAATGTACAGCATGATTTCTTTTTTTACATCATAGTTGTCCTTCACATTCGTCATCAATAGTTATCACTCAGTCGTAGAGTCATCATTCATATACCTCGTCACAGTTATCTTCCAGACAGGTCAAGATAGTTATCACTCACATACATGATAGTTATCATTCGCAGGCGTCTTCAGAGTTATTCAGACACATCGCCAAAGTTATCAATCACATAGACCAATCCAGTTATCATTCTGGCAAAACATCATAATTGTTATCATTCATGCAAGTCGTCAAAGTTATAATCATGTTATGGACCATCACAGTTATCACTGAGATGGACCATTAGAGTTACAATTCACATAAATCATAAAAATTATCGTTCATATCCGTTCTCGTAATCATCTTTCATAACGTCAAAACTGCTATCAACCACACAAAACAGGACAGTTATCGTTCACATAAACCATCAGTTTTCGTTACATAATCATAGTTATAATTTACACGTAAGTTTAGTTATCTTCCACAGCAATCATAATAGTTATCGTTCACAAGATCACGATTATCATTATCATCCACGCATGCTATCAAAATTAACATTCATATACATCATCAGTTGAGATGCGACACGATGAAACAAGGCTCTTGTCAAATTTTGAGCATATGCAGTTATCAGTATTACTGTGAAGATTATTCATTTCCCTTTCTGTGTGTGGACACATTTTTGCACTTCTTTAAGTAGGGTCGAGCTATTGGTAATTAAAGACGATGGGGGTGGCCAGTCCTGTTGCTGCAGCTGAATTTAGTGAGAAAATGGCCAATCACTGTTGTTAATCATTATTAGTCCCTATTAGGCCATGGCACCAAATTACAATTTTTGGGCTTTTACTCAATCTATCTCAGCAAATTTAACTCTGAAATGCATTTTTAGATTGATATAGAAGGATTCTGTGAAGACAAAAAAAAAATTGCATTAAAAATTCATTCATTGTTGAAAACATAGGATTTCTCTGGTCGTCTCAGTTTGACGAGCGCCTGATTTCATTGTGTCGTGTCTCATCTTTAATCGTTCACACATGTCGTCATTGTTATCCTTCACACAGGTCATCATAACAAGTAATATACTGGAGATTGATTTTGACCACATCCATTATTTTCCCTGTGTCAGAAACAAGAGGTGTTGAGCAAGTAAGAAGGAAAAACAAAGCAAAACAATAAAAAACACACATGGAAAAAACAACTAAACAAACAAATGTCTCGCAGCCAATCGAAATGAGACATAGGTCGCTGGGCTGGAAGCGAGAAATCGGGCTTTGCATGTGACATTTTTTTTTTTTTTTTTTGGCAGGAATTGAAAGTGCATTCATTTCTGAACAAAACAATATCGGTCTTCCCCTCGATTTATAAATATTTCTTCATTAAAATCCGGGTTTTGTGAGGTAGGTATGCAGATTTAGGCATTCGACCAAAAACCCCATATGGTGAAAAATCGACGTAGGTCTCATTTTGACTGGCTGCGATACAAATAAATTTTGTACTCTTTCCTTAAAACGTCCACTATAACAAATTTCGAAAAAATTATCATGTAAAGAAAATATTTTCACTGATCGTAATTTTATCATTATTTTTTGTGAGTGCAGTCTCTGAAACGGCAAAAAAGATGATTTTAAAAACTGCAAAAAAAAAAAAAAGAGTGTCAGGGTTGGTTAAAAAGAAACAAACAGACAAACAAGCAAATAAACAAACACACAAGAAAACAAAAACAATCCCCATTTATTATATTTATGGTCCACACACACATCGTCAAAATTATCGTTTACAAAAGTTATAACAATGACAGGTTATCAATAATTAGTATTCACACAGAACCTGATCAGTTATCACTTGTCAGTCTTACACAAGGCAAGTTTTGATGTATAAACTCATGACGTTTATCGAAAAGCCCCCGCGAGTATAATCATACATGTATTGTCAGAAGATATTATGCTCCATGGCCGAGGGGTTGAACATCTGCTTTTCAGCCAAATAATAATAATAATAATAATAATAATAATAAAAACAACAGTATATGACAGGTTCCAATCCAGTCGAGGGTAAGAAAGATTGGAGCCTGCTTGCTTTTTAAAAAATGATTCAACTGTCCCTTGCGCTCCCAGATACAGAAGCCTGATGTCAAGCCTTCGCGTTACGCATGTTGAAGAACTCTTGAAGACTAAATATCGGATGATGAGTAGGTGGAGAGATCACTGTCTGGGTAAACTTTCGAAATTTCAGAATTGCTTCTGACCCAACTAGACAAGTACTTAAAGCCCAGTTTATCCTATGTTCTTAGGATTGAAAGTCTGGTTACATAATCATAAAATGGACATTATGTGACCAAATAATCGTCCGGGCAAGATAATCTCACTTTGGATAAACACATGCATATTTAACGTGAGTGTGTCAGTATTGTTGTGTTATTGTTTCTGTTGTTGTCGTTGTTGTCAAAGTTTTGATGGTGATGCTCGATTGTAATGATATTTGTCAATCAACTAGATCTCGATCTCTTCTTTCATGATTAATTTAGCCTTTCACTGCCAATTCAGCTTATTTTCTGTTATATTTGCCAGTCACCTCTTCAGTTTGGAAATAACAGCGAATATCAGCTCTGTTTTCTAAGACTGTTTGGGTTTGCAGGCACCAACTATTATAGTGATCCGATCTGAATATTTAACTTGAATTTTCGATTTTTGTAATGGTGGATCAATTCTGGCAGGAAACAGGTTCGTTAATGAAAATTGTATTCTTAAAAAAGATGAAGAATATGACGAGAAAGATGACAATGATGTAATAGAGTGGATGTTTATAGTAAAAATTACTGTATAATGCTATTCATGTCGTGAGATTTGTCAAACTGAATTGAGAACATAAAAATCGTAAACTTCTCATATTTACGACAGATCATTACTGAAACAACTCTTTGCTATCAATTAATGTCTCGGTCCTTTTGGCTTTTACATTTTTTCAGGATATCATGATTTCTTGTTCACAATATTGGCAGAAAAACCTTCCAACGTTTTTATTATTATTATTATTATTATTATTATTATTATTATTAAAAGTGGTTCTCTCCCGTGTATATATAAATATATGTAGACGTTGTTTAACCCGAGAACATAAACACAGCAATTGTCTTAAAAAAAAAAAAAAAGATTTTGGTGAACGTAATTTTCGAATCGAACCGCTGGCGAAGGTTTAGTTTATTTGTTTGTTTGTTTTGTTTTGTTATTTTTGTACCTATCGCATTAACAGGGTTACGATCAAATCACATTTTCTTTTATGTCTGTATCACCTAGAGAGATAAGTCATTATTCTACAGTTCCATATGCCAAAATTCAAGACGATGAATTCTGAAGTCCCAAGTAAAGATGAAATAAAGATTAGATAAGAAAGGATAAAGTTTATTACAATTTGGCCTCAGTTGGAACTTCCATTCACAGTTGATGAAATGCCGTAACCACCTTGCGATTTTACTGGTTTACTTCTGATTTTATATTATTCCCCTCTGCATGAACTTCCTCCAAATACTACATCCCTTTATTTGACTACCAACCTACATATAACTAACAGATTCAAAGATGCATATGTTATAAAAGATTTGTTCCGATCAAGCGAACGGCTAGAAATCCCCGCCTAATTTTGGTAAGGGGTTACAGACACTACTGTTCACTACCAGTGACATAGAAAAACACATACAAAAAGCACGGGGCCGGTGACAATTGTTCTCGGACCTCGTGGTGAAGCGGTAACAAACATCAGTGGATGTTCTATTTTTAGCAGAGGGTACAAACACTCCGCCGGGGATTTCCAAGTTTTGCTTAGTCGAATATAAATTATTACATTGCATATATAACAATACATCACCACGGACAATAACATTAACAATAACAGTAACAACTGTTATAAAATACAATGTTGACTTTGACAGAGACAATCTGTGTATTATGCTCTAGTAATAGGTCTATCATTATATTCATTAATAATTAATATTTATTAACCACTTCACTGCTAACAACAGTACGAGATACGTCCAAAAAGTGGTTCTCTCATGTGTATGAAAACATACGTGTTACATCCACGGTCAGCTCACCACCAAACAACCCTTGTTTCCCCTTTGATCCCATGTTCCAATCGCTGACCAGCGTTTTGAAGAATGTTTTAACAGACGCCACACGCTGATGATTAGCAGATAACCTAGAGATGAAAGCCCAAATGAGGTGTATAATCTGCTTGTTCATGTGACATTGAATAATAGGCGATCTTTTTGATGGGCTGTTGGGTGCCAGTGGGTCAACTCACAGTGGGTGGGACTGTATGGGCGGATGGGGGGGGGGGGGGAGTGGCAGTGGACAAAGAAGGGCCAGGAGGTGGGAGGGGAGACTTACCGTAAGACTTTCGCTTAGCACAGCACTGCAAAATATTGTGGGGGTAGCAGTCAAGCGGTAATTATGTTAAATAACATCAGCGGCACAGAAACATTAACAATAACAAAAACAACGATGACCATTCATAATGTTGACAAATTACAAGGATTAACATACTTTGATATTTGGTAGATACTATGACTATTTTACTACTGACAACACACAAACATTAACAATGACTGCAACACTAGGAGATCGTTGGGTCCAGTTCTATTACATCTCTCTGCCAGACAAAAGAAGTGTTAAACAAACAGTGTAAATAGAAAAAGAAAAGGGAAAAAAAAATTTTGCTGCCCTGTGCTTGAAACATAGACCATGAAAAATTAAGTAAAATAAAATTAAATTAAATTAAAAATGCAATATAATGAGAATGTTTTTGTTCTTCTTGTTATAATGTTATCAAATTTCTTGGTGATTAATCTTTCGAATGGCATGAAGTAAAGGAATTTTTGCTCTTTACACTGCTGGAGGACGGCAACAAATGAAATTTATTGACAATCTTAACAGATAGGCCACCAAGACTGAAATGAGCAATACCGAGATGATAAGGAGAACTGACAACAGAAGGGTCTGGCAAGCCATGGTCGTCGATGTCTGCTCCAGATCTGACACTTTAAAGAAGAAGAAGAAGACACTGCTTGTTCAGTACCTCTTTTGTCTGGTAAAGGAAAGTAATAGGACTGGACACAACGACCTCCCGTTGTTGTTACTATGAAAGGGACGCAGTGATGATGATGACAGAGAGCAGATTGAACATGCCTGGATATATTTGGTACTACATACTGTAACTATGTTACTATCCACTGTAAGTCTGTCATTGTTATGGCAGAAGTAACGATCTGTCTAGATTATCACTGCAGCAACCGCAACACAGACAACAGTTTGGCAACATCACCACGGCAAACAGCATCAGTGAGACTGTCACATGGATGATCGACAACGACTACAACATGAAAAACAACAACAACAACAAAGAGACGGCAAACAACAACATCAACAACAACAACATCACCAACACCAGCAACAACAATAACAACGACGACAACGACAACAGCTACATCATCATCAACAACAATATAATAACAGCAACAACAACAACAATTTCAACAACGGCATAAACAAAACAACAACAACGAGAAGAATAACGACAACAACGACATTAAAAAACGGCAATAAAAACATCAACAACAATAACATGTATCTAGTAGCTATCCTCTAACCACCAACTATATACAATTTTGGTTCAGAATAATATTCGTTCTTAAAGACAGTAAAATGTTAGCATTTTCTCAAGCAAAACGCCAATGTTAACTCTTTTTCAAAATAAAATTAACATTCCCAACGCACTCATAATCAATGTTAATCATTCACAGTTCTCATGGTTAATCTAAATACGAAACATTATCATTTGCCAGCATTGTTCATATAATGTTTTCATACATATTAAATACATATGAAGCATTGTTAACCAAATATGCTCATTCTTAAGTTTTACATATTAAAGGAATAAGCAATGATGGAATTTTAATAAAACTTGTTCGTATTTTACAAACAAACAAATAAACAAACAAACAAACACAAACAAACAGACCCAGTACTTACAGCTTTACAAAAACAATGTCAAGAAAGGTCCAATGCAAAGTAGAAATAAAAAACACGAAAATACTTGCAAAACAAATATTGGCCGTCTGGTGTGATCTTAACACTTTACCTACAACACCCATATCAGAGATCTATACACTGGCTATCCTAAAGCTAGAAATAGCATTCTTTTGTAAAACGCCGACACCAATTGTATATTTCAAATACAGAACCTTTATACTGTCT
>JBCEWB010121088.1:0-11506 GCA_039654565.1 Peronia peronii | reverse complement strand
TGGTGTGTGTTACATTTTTATGACCGGACCATACCCATGGTTGTGCCTGGCCCCCAGGCTCAATGTGGGATCACCCTTAGTGTAACATTAAGTACTTAACCCCATTGATGGGTAAATTACAGCAAGTGCCATCTTCACTCTGTATAATGATAGTGTAACAGTTGTAGATAAAATTCATTCATTTGCTTCTAAGCCTTTGGCAGCTTTCAAAATAGTGCATTTTTCAGACAGTGAGTTTGTTACTTGTTTAATCACTGGATAATTTTCTTGCCAAAAATAATCATTTCTGAGAACATTTTGGGTATTTTATAAATTGTTAAAATAAATGCTGAATAGATTTTTGTCACGAACTTTGAATGTGAATGGTGTAAGTTATGACGTTGTAAATGGTGATCAGGCGGTGAATGTGGACGAGATGCACACAGTAATGGACAAATAAGAACAGGAATCCACGACGTCGAAATGATGCAGAATTTATTTGCATGTACTTGGTAACAATATAAACTTCAGGGCAGCTGTCAAACTCCGATGCATACGGCACTCACTGCATTGCACTTTCCCTCTCTGCACTTTCTCTCTTCAGCTGAGTCCTTATACATACACCAGCTCACCTTGAACTCTCCCGAAGCTACAAGCTCTCACTGTCTTGAACTCTCTCGACCTGCCACACATAAAACCATGATGTAGTGCATACACACGTGACGTACTACACATATAAAATCTGATTAGTACCATCCTGTACAAAATGCTTAGAGTGACCCAGTATTTCCATGGGCCAGCACAGCACACATTTGCATGGGCCCAGTATATACAATTACGATCCGCCAAACATCGCTCACAACACACACTCACGTGAACCCAACATGTATAATCATGATTCGTTACAATTTTGAATATTTGTTATTTCCCAAACCTGTGATCAGTCTGGTTATGCATTTCTCATCCTCACCTTTTTGTAATAAAAAATAATTTGTAATGTATTGTTTTCTCATCAGGGAGGACAGATCTTGCGCAATGCCGCAGCCTTGTCCTGCATCCTTGGAATTCCCATCAGAGTGACAAAAATTCGAGCAGGAAGAGATAAACCTGGATTGAGGTGAAAATATTGAAATTATTGAGAAATGCATAGAATCATCTTACTCACTCACTCAGTGAAAACGGAAATGAAAAGTTAGCGTATCTATTTATCTTAATGCTGAACATGTCAATTCAATAGAAATAACTGCTGTCGGGGTTTCTATAAGGCTGTTTGTTAATGCTCCAGAAATAATAGTTTAGGCATAAAGGCAATTTAAGTCTAGCACTTTCTTATTATGTTGCATGAAATTGGAGAGGTACTTTTTTGTAGATGAAACTTTCACCCAGTCAACACCTTGATACCTTTTAGATTAATGACAAGAAATAGAATTTATATTACATGTATTGAATTGATCAGAATATTTGTTTTTCATCAAGATCTGTTCATTTTAAGTGTGTGATAATGAAACTTGAAGTTAAGTTGAATATGACAGCCTGTTACATGGGAGCTGTTTCAAAGATCATGACACATATTGCAAAGTTAGTGAAATAATGCAAAGATATCTATATTTTGACAAGAGATAATGTTTTTGTTTTTTGTGCTGACACATAACAGCTGTCACTGTTTATTTCCTTTAGTGAGCTGTATTTCAAAATGGAAGTCTTATTGTGTGCAAAAGACAGTGAATTTATAGTGACTCAGGTTAAAAAAAAATAAAATAAAAAAAAACAGAAGGAAAAGTGTCCACAAAAATTGATACATTTAACACTGCGTGATTTCTTCATTCAGACCACAGCACATGACAGGTCTGGACTTGATTGCCAGACTATGCAGTGGCAAGCTGGACAGCTGTCGGGTAGGATCCTGTGAGATCACTCTTGACCCTGGCCCGATTGGGGCTGGTCACTTCGTCGCTGACACCCAAACTGCTGGGTTAGTTTGATGTTCATCATTTTTGTTTTTTTCTATTTATATATGTATCACTTCATTCATTCACTGTTCCCCAACCCTTTACGCCTAGATGTCAACTTTGCTTTTTTGTTCATATGTCAGATCTTAGTGATAAAGGATATTGGAGATTGATTGGAAAATTACATTGTTGGGCATCTTTTACTAAGGGAAAATTTGAACATTTCAGAGCAAGATTTTTTTTTATCATTAGTAGTTTATGTTAGTAATAATGTTCAAAATGGTGCCATGCGACAGGCAGTTTTTGAATTTAAATTTCAGTTTGTGTTGTTATTATTGTCAAATAACCATTTTGCTTTCAGGAGCATCTGCCTTCTTATGCAGCTAGCACTTCCGGTCACTATCTTTGGCCGAGGCATTGTGGAAGTGATCTACAAAGGTGGAACTGACACTGACATGGCTCCTCCAATTGATCTGTGTAAATTAGTATGTTTAAATAACAGCGTCATTCACCCATAATAGAAAATCAATAAAGGTGATGATAGAGATAGGAGAAAGAAGTCCTCAGATATTAGCATTTGTTCATAGTAAATTTAGATCATTCATGAATTACAGGTTATCAGTTTTCTTACATTGTTCCATAAAAAAAAAACTTTCATTGAAGACATGAGGATAGTAATAAAATTTGATTTAGTGGGGCGGGGGAAAGCCTTTCATAATTCATAGCTATTATTATTATTATTGTTTAATATGCACTAGATAAACGCAGGTGTTCATCCTGCCATAGGGTGCCGTAATCTTCGTTATCCTTTAGATACATGTGTACAATGATCAGTTAGTGGATACGTGTGAGTGTTTCAATCAAGCACTGTACCTTGTATAGTTCAGGCATAATTTCAAATAATCATATGAGCATAAAGAGGGAAATAAGTAGGAAATTCATCAGACTGATTTTATTAAATTAGGTCCTTTGTAATACACAGAATGAAGAGTCAAAATTATGTTTACCAAATGACGACTCAATCAGAATTGTAGTTCTCTAAAATGCTGAATACCAGTATGATGATCTTACTTTCTACCACTTAGACAAACTTTCAAAATCTTGATGTGATCTCTTGGTGAGACCAGTGTTGTGACCATAATGACCAGCCCTATTACTTCCCTTAGCCAGACAAAAGAGATGTTGAATAAACACAGTGAAAAAGAAAAAAGATCATTTTTGCACCCTTGGCTTGAAACATACACATCAGGAACAGTTTTTAAAAATTCATTGTATAAAGAGAATGTTTTCTTCTTATAATTTTCATTTGATCAGATTTTTTTGGTGATCAAAAAATCTTTCAAATGAAATGAAGTGAAGGGATTTTTTTACCCCCTTTACACTGCTTGCTTAACACTGCTTTTGTCTGGCACAGGGAAGTAATAGGGCTGGGCACAGCAATCTCCCATTAGCATTTTGAAAACAAAAAGGGAAAATTTGTCCCAAATGGCGTCTAAGGGCTGAGAAGGTGGCATTGCTGAGGCAGGCAGATGCTCCAGTATCTTTAAAAAATTCATATTTTGTTTATTGTTATGGTTTAATAAGTGAATCAATCTGTTCTTTAGGGAATAATATCACTCAACCAACAAATGAATCAAAATCTTCTCCAGGTCACTCAGATGTTTTGAAGTTGATATGCTGCATATTCTCTTTTGTCTGCCTTCTGCCTTGTTTTCAGGAAAAACACATTTGTCACATAAAGGGCATAACATTTTCATTGACACATTCTGACATTGTTGTGCAGATGTTGACAATCAATGAAGCACAGGGAGTTGATTTTCAGAAGTTTTCCAATGCTTTACTTTCATTTTCACCTTTTTTTGTGTGACAAATGTATATGTAAAAGTTACAGATAATAATCTAGATATCGCTTGCAGAAATTTCATTAGGCTAAATAGTCATGAAATATGACTTTCCTCAAAAGTCTGAAATTTGCCATTTTATCAGAAGTGAATTTTAGAACTGTTCATGTACTGGAATACTAGAGTGGGCTGTTTTCTTGGGCCTGCATGCATATCCTAACCTGAGCCTCCAATGTTCCTTCCTTCCTCTCCCTCTAGGAGCATCTGCCTACTGATGCAAGCTGCCTTACCCTGCCTGCTATTTGGTTCCACTGAGAGCAGGCTGGAACTGAAGGGAGGCACAAACTGCGACATGGCACCACAAATAGATTACACCACAATGGTATTATTTTGACTCCTCTTCTTTATTTTTGCATTCGTCAGAGTTATTTAGCTGCCTGTTATGGCTGCAATCTCAACTGTTTTTATTACTATAATTGCTATCCGCCCATCATGGTCTCTATTTGTCAGACTATTTGTATAAAAAGTTAAAAAAGCTTCAAAGAACCCTATGCACAAAAGTGACCAAAATCATTCATTCCAAAGTCGAACAGAAGGCCTGAGGAGGCCATAAATTGAATGCCAGATATATAATTTTATTTTCCACCAAATATTAGTCTATAACTATTAGAACCACAAGTTAATCTAGCATAAAAATGTCAATAATAATGATTGGTTTGGGGTTGGGTTACATAAATTTGAAATAGGGAGCCAGAGGACTTGTGCTGAAGTTATTCACTGCTCTGTATTCCTGGTCAGAGTGAATGAATTTAAAAAATATAATGTGAATATGCAGAGATTTTGTACATTGTCTCAGTTGCCAGGGTGGGAACAAAATAAACTGTATATGGCTCTTTTCTTAATCCATTTATTTTCAAAAACTGACTGATTATTATACTTTCCAATGGACGTCCTTTTGATTCTGCGCCGTGCTGAGTCAAGATTGGGAAACTCCACCATTGATTGTGCACCATCTGGACCAACTAAAAGTTTTAGACTGGTTTCTTGTAGAAGATACAAAAAAGAAAAACTACCATTGGTTCTTTTCATAGAATTATTTGTGGTTATTGCTGTGGTGGAGTTTCCTTTTCATGATTTTGTACAGAGAGAGATATGTTTTATTACCAGTAAAAAGTAGGTAGCTTTGTGAGAAAAACCTATCTCACACGCAGTAACTATGGAGATAACCAGGTGTGAGAATTCAGCAAAGCACTGAACTAGTAACTATGGGTGACAACTTTGAAAAGTGAGTTTGTCAGAAATTGATATTTATGGAAAGTGGGATTAATATACTTCACATTTCAACTGTCATTTACTACAGAACAAATTAGTAGACAAGGCACTAATATTATGCTTGCCTTGAATCTAAACTGTGACTTCTTGAACGTAAATGAAAATCTTTAGGGAAGCAGTAATATTGATAGTGATAATTTCAACTGACATCGTTGGGATTAAATGAGTAACATACATCAGTTATTCTGACACATTCCCTTACATTTCTGTAACTATTATTTGGAATAGCTTTTCAGCCACCTTTTGATGACCCATATTTTTCATGTTTGTGCAGCAAAGAATATGAACAAAAAACATTTCAGCTGCTCCTTTTCGCTAGTAAACAAATCAGAACAACATTAGATTAAAAGAAAAAGTAAAAATAAGCATAGTCATAAGATATTGACAATTAACTAAGTGTTTATAAAAATATAAATTGAGTAGATGGAATGGTTTGTTTTTGAAGTGTCATTTCATTAGTATGAAGATTTTTTAAAATTTTAAATTACAGTTTATGAGGTTTGATTTTTTTTTTTTTTTTTAAAACACAAGACATACTTGAAATAAAATAGAGTTGGCCTTTAAGATGTAATTTGTCAGATGGTATTAGAAACTATATTTTACTCAATTCATTTTACTTTTTATTCTGGGGATGGGTGTTTGTTCTGTGTTAAATTAAACTTTGCGAATGGATGAATATTGATTTTTTTGTTATTTCCCAGATATTCAAACCTATTGCAGAAAAGTTTGGAATGCATTTTGATGTTGACATCAGAAGAAGGTATATTTGTTGGCTATTATATCAGAAATGTTTTTTCTGTCAAATAGTAGATTGTTTACAGTTACTTAACTCTCTTCTTCAAAGGTTTTTACCCATACTTTGTTAACAGAACAAGTTGTTTGCTTATAATTGGTCCTGTCTCAGGATGTATTTTCTTTATGAGGGAATGTAGCAGCTGGCAGTGAGAGGAATATTTTACCATAAACTTGTTATTTTATAATATATGGCCTCTATTCCTGTGCTCATTACGAGTTTGATTCTTAAGGGAATTTATTATTTTCCATTGTTCTTTTTTTTCAGGGGCTACTTCCCTAAAGGTGGAGGCATCGTAGTTGTGACGTCACATCCAACGCCTGGTCTGACAGCAGTCAATGACAGCCTGACAAAGAGAGGGGAGTTGGTTCAAATCTATAGCAGATCATTTGTGGCTGGCAATCTACCGCCACATGTGAGTATTTCAAATTCTCTCTTCCTCAGGATGCATTGAATGAGACTTTTTCTTTTAGCAACACTTATTTGATGGTTGTTATTGTTATTTTTTTAAAAAATGAAGTGGTATTGTGGGTAACAGAGAGATGGTGTTTGTTTGTTGATGAGTTTGTTTTTCTTAAGTCTTTCAATCCAAAGATAGTAGGATTATCTTGGCTTTTGGAAGTTGCCAATTTTTGCTGAGAAATTTTGTGGGTTGGAATTTGGAAATTTTGTCCGGACAGCGGCACTGCGTCTACTCGTTCATCAGTTTTGAACTGCCAAGGGTTCTTTAATGTGCGTAACGTACACACGGGACCCCCCGAAATATATTCACCCTTATCTGAGAAGGCTAGACATCAGACTTCCCTACCCAGAGGAAGCCAGGGGGCCGTTGTGTCACTGAAAAAATGCGGGTTTTTGATCTTCGTGTCCTTCCATCCCCCGATGCAGGACCCACGAGTCAATCCCGGCCCGTTTTCTCCGTGAGTAGACGCCAAACCACAGAGCCACTGCGCCCCCCCCCTTGGTGTTTGAATGGTTTAAACAAGATACTCCATTAGGTGATCACCATCTTATAACACAAAAGTTCTGACATTACACAAAAATACTCACTGCTACTTCAGTATTATATTCATGGTAGTCTTCAGGTGTCATTTTGTATCAATGTTAATTCAGTATCAGTTTTCTTTAGATTTTCAGCCTAATAAGAAACAGGCCATCTCAGCTTCTTTTGTTAACAATCTCGGGCCATGACAGAGGTTGCTAGCATTCACATCCAGTATCATTTTGCATTAACTGGTACATATATATGTAAATTTCAGACTAACAAAATGAGTTATAATACCTGTCCATTTGTTAAAAAACTTTAGTATGATGAAGTGTTCATTTATTATGCTTTGTTTCTTAATGACTGTTGTCTTTGTTCATTGTACACCATCTCTTGTCATTAAAGCTAATCTTAATTTGTCTTATCTTAACTTTACCTTTTTGTATTTTACAGCACCAGTCATTTCTTTTTTACTGTAACCTGAGAACATAAAACAATTCTAGTTCATGCTCAGAGTGGATAAAAGTGTCAGACACAATGTGTGCACCAACAGGTTTGTTATAGGCAAAGCTGTTATGTGAGGTAATATTCTAAAGTGAAAGCTTTTTTGATTTCAGTTGGCAAACAAAGTATCTCAGAGCATTAGCAGAGCAATTAAACAGAACTTCTCCGGAGTGGAGCTCAAACAGGACAGTGTGAAGGAGCCAGAGGGCAGTGCTGTAGGATCTGGGCTGGGAACCATGTGAGTGAGATCTTAATTTAGTACAGATTTAGGCTGTATTTCTTTCACATACTAGAAGAGAACCCATAGTCTTCGTGGGAGATTTTTTAAATAAAGGTCAAACTGATACTGCACTGCGATTCAAAATGTATGGTATGCATGTACACCTCAATGTTGGATTTTGGATGATTAAACTGAATGTTACTCCAAGGAAATTTATTTCGTGTTTTGAATGCATCATTCTACTGAACGTATAATTCAGATCAAACACTCTCACAAGTTTGCTATTCAATTATTATTGACTTTTCAGAATAACATCAAAATTAGTAAGCGTTTTTCGACTTTATGGAAGTAGGAACACAGATCTTTATGCAACAATGTTGCGTGCCAAATTTCATATGGATACATTCAGTAGTTTTCGAGTCCATAAGCCTTTTAAGGGTTTTGTTGGAGATTTATAGTACAATTCTTCAGTTTTCTACACAAGTGACATATGAGACACAACACAATGAAATCAGGCACTGGTCAGTTTTTGAGCATATGGAGTTACTAGTATCACATTAAAGCATACTCATTTTCCTTTCTATTGGTGAAAAAAATCTTTGTACTGCTGTGAATAAAAGTTGAAATATTTGTTATGAAAGACAACTAGTAGAGAACCCAAAGCTTTCGTGGGAGAATATTTAAACCATTTCTGCACTGCGATTCAAGTTGTATAGCAAGCGTGCGCACCTCGATGTTGGTATAACTGAATGTTACTCAGTGTTTATTATTTTGAACGCGCTGCTCTGTCGAACGTACAATTCGGATCAAACACTCGCAGTTCAACTATTATCACCTTTTTAGAATAACACCAAACGTAGTAAGCTTTTTTCGGCTTTATGTACATAGAAACACAGATCTTTATGCACCAATGTTGTGTGCCAAATTTCATATGGATACATTCAGCAGTTTTCGAGTCCATAAGCCTTTTAAGGGTTTTGTTGCTGATTTATAGAAGAGATGGGAGTGATTTGCTGCTGCAGTGGAATTTAGTGAGAAAATGGCCGATCATTTTTGGAAATGCTTATGAATCCTCAATTAGGTCATGTCACTAAATCACATTTCTTGGACTTTTACTCAGTTTATTTCAACATATTTAACCCTGAAATACATTTTTAAATGGACATAAAACGGATTTATGCAAAAAAAAAAGTTTACAAATTCCTTTACTGTTAACAAAAACATGATTTCTCACAAGCTTGATATGAAATCAATGAAATATTCCATATGAAATATTCTGAAAGAAATGAGCATTTGTTGTGTGTAAGAACTAGTCATGGGCATTACAGAGAAATTCATTTTTGCTGTCAGCAGTACATCTATCACGCTGAGGCAATGTTTCATGAGTTTGCCTTGTTCTGATGTGGCGGTGATGTTTTTGTTCACATCTAAGCATAAATGTGTGTTAGAATTATATTGTGTCTCATCACCTGAATGGAATTTCCTTTTGAGGACAAAAAAAGTTTCTTACCTTGTCTTGTCTTACCTTATCTTATCTTGTCCTGTCTTGTGTTGTGTTGTCTTGTCTTGTCCCATCTTATCTTATCTTGTCCTGTCTTGTGTTGGGTTGTGTTGTCTTGTCTTGTCCCATCTTATCTTATCTTGTCCTGTCTTGTGTTGTGTTGTCTTGTCTTGTCATATCTTGTCCTGTCTTTTTTTAATCTTGTCCTGTCTTGTCTTATCTTGTCTTGTTTTGTCTTGTCCTGTCTTGTCATGTCTTGTCTTTTCTTATCTTGCTCTGTCTCATCTTGTATTGTCTTGTCTTGTCTTAATTATAGCGTAACTGGGTGGAATGAGTTGGATGTCACATTTCTCATGGATAGATTTGTTTCACTGAAACAGAATTGAATGTATTTCCCTTTGGTGAATAAAAAGTGTAGATTGATATGTTCTGGTAGGAAATATTCTCATTCTTAACTCCAGTGAGCTCGTGGTCAGTTAGATCTGATTTGCTCAGTTATGGGTCATCCTTTGACATCCAAATCATTTTACCTGTTGAATGTAGACGCTCCATCAGTATGCAATAACACATGTATGTATTTTTAAAATGAAATCAGGATTACTGTATGGCTCAGAAAACCAGTGCAATCATGAAGGCTAATTGTCATATGACTGGGTGAAGTAAAACAAGTGCCAAAGAGGGAGTGGTTGAGAAAATTGGATTTTAATGTCTATGGGGATCACTAAAGTGAATGTTGAATATGAATATTTTGGCACAGAGAGTGTGGCTGAATGTAAAATTATTTTCACCAAGGTAAAGGGCATTTGATTTCCTATCCACTGACACCGCTGAAAAATTTGACATCATTTACTGATTTCAGCTGGTCTTATGACCTCCATTATTTCTCTTTGATCTGTGCTTTTTCAGGAGATTGTCAATGGTATTTAATTGTCTTTACATTCTCTTCATTCAGTTTTTGCTTCTCATATAAACAAAGTTCAGTTTGATGAAAGAAGAAGAGGAAGGGTAACCCGTGATGATGTGAATGTAATCAGACTTATTTTGGACATTTTTTCAGCATTGTTGCTGAGACCAGCACTGGTTGTTTATTAGGAGGTTCAGCTCTAGGGAAACCAAGTGAGTATTTTTAGATATTTTAGCATAGTGCAGCAGACAAAAGAGAACTAGAACAGCTTTAAGTCGTAAATGTTACTGAAAACAATCACAGGGTGCTTATTAATAGACTCAGGAAGTAGCTTTTTTGTATGTCTTATCAAGTGGACAAAAAAGAGCTGAAACAGCTCCTAAGGCTGATTTGTAAATGTTGCTGAAAGCAGTCACTGGGACTTTATTAATAGACACAGCTCTTGGAAAATCCAAGTAAGTGTATTTTTATGTCTTATCATAGAGGGCTAAAACAGCTTCTAGGACTACCTTGTAAATGTTGTTGGAAACAATTGCTGAGCGTTCGCTAATAGAAATAGCTCTAGGAAAAACAGATAAGTGCGATTTGATATCGTATTGCAGTGTGTTGAATAGAAATGAAACAATTTGTAGATCTATGTAGTAGAATGTTGCTGAGACAATTGAGACTGTGGCAGAAGGTCGTGAACCTGTGTCCATTGTTTACATCATTACATTATTTAAAATTAATATTTTCCTTCTTCTTTTTTTTTTTTCCTCCTTAGAGAACGTTTTTAAATTTGTCTCACTTATACTTGTATCTTTTGCCAGATTGTGAACTTAGCTGATACTCATATACCAAGAACACAAATCTGAGAAGTGTCTGTGAGGAAGAAAAAGGAAAATATTAAATTTTTAAAAAAGTGATGAAAGTAATGATGTGAACAATGAATAAGAGTCACTATCTTCTGTCGTAGTCTCAGTAACAGGTTGTTTACTGGGGTGACTCTGCTTTGGGCGGGAAAATCAAGTAAGTGCAATACTGAATGTCATTTCCCAGTGGAAAAGAAAGAAATGAAACACTTACAGCTTCAGTGTCTAGTTCTTTATAGCCCACAAACTAGGGACTCCCACATAGCCATAAATGAAAGCATTTAAAAGAAAGATTATGAATGTGAATCCTGTATTGTCTCTCAACACAAGGATCTCCTGCGGAAGAAACGGGTAATGCAGCGGCCAGAGAACTGTTGGAGGCTGTGCATAGTGGAGGTTGTGTCGATCAGCATTTGCAAGACCAGGTCAGTTTTGTCTAGATGTGATAGTGATACATCTTTCTTCTTTTAGTTTTCATTAACTCTGCTTGCGACAATGCAATATTTGATTTTGCACCCGTAAGTCATGTAAGTTTCAATAATTTTTTCATTGCTTTAACAGGGCTCATCGTATATTGTATTTAGTCCAGAATGTGTTTTACACCCGTAAGTCATGTAAGTTTCAATAATTTTTTCATTGCTTTAACA
>JBCEWB010121077.1:0-11507 GCA_039654565.1 Peronia peronii | reverse complement strand
ATAGATAGATAGATAGATAGATAGATAGATAGATAGATAGATAGATAGATAGATAGATAGATAGATAGACAAGAAGTCACAAAAGAACATAAGACGTACATACCTCTGCATCCCTAAAAACTGTTGAGGTGTTGATGGTAACATAGATGCGGGCGACTGATGAGTGGGCGGTCCGGTGGGCGGTAGTGGTGGCGGTGGTGGCGGAGGAGGAGCCATGCGGGGAAACATAGTGTCGTGGATGACCTGGGTTCAAATCTTCAGCCTGCGAAGGAGAATATAATGCTTAAATGTGGCTATAAAAACTCCTTTGTCTCTCTAACCCCCCACTCCCTCCCTTATTCTATGAATTTGGTTAATACAAAAATTAATCTTATATAATGTTACAAAATCTGGGCTTTCCTGGTGTAATTTTTAAACAGCTTATTTGCTTTTTTTTTGTAAATTGAACGTTTTTTTTATATCATAGGGACATCCACCGTGTTCGTGCTAATCGGAAGGTACCGATATTACACAGTTTGTTATAGTAAGATTTGACAGAAAAAGACATTACAGAAATTATGAAAACTCTATTGCGTTCGGAATGGACAACTCTGGGCCATCTCTCTATTTAATGTACATTTCGACTTACTGAGAGTTTGTACATTTGTTGCCATAATTCCTCACTGAGATATGAGCCAGTTTTCTGTTATTTTTGCAGTTTTCCACCCAGCTACAAGTCTGTTCTCAGCTATGACAGTTTTTCATTTTTGCTGAGTTATTATATTTTCTTCTGAGTCAGCAATGACCAAGAGAGTTCCGCAAGATTTCGGGACAAACTCATGAGATGTACGTTGTTATTCCCAAGGACAAAATGTCGAGACCGTCCGGTTAAAGTTTGAATCTAGATCTTTTGATCCCGAGTCCGACGAATCACCACTAGACCGCCGACAGCACCAGTTGTTTTTCCTGTTCATAGTTTGGCCAGATATTGTCTAAACACAGACATCTTTCTTTCTTTTCCAATGGTTGACAAACTAGATCTGAACGTTCTGCCGAAATAGTCTGATGCAAGCATAGAAAATGTTTATGCGAACTTGGATTTTGCCGCTAAATTTTGCAGTTGACATAGAAAGTTAACTCCTGGTGGTCAATATCACGATTTGCAGAATTAATATTGATGTTCAATATTACTACCGATGTTTCCATTGTCACAGGAATGTAAGAAAATAGAAAAAAGAGAACTCGACATAAACTTTCTGGAGTA
The DNA here is from genome assembly GCA_039654565.1 of Peronia peronii. Lineage (NCBI taxonomy): Eukaryota > Metazoa > Mollusca > Gastropoda > Systellommatophora > Onchidiidae > Peronia > Peronia peronii. The sequence continues at coordinate 10,264 of JBCEWB010121077.1, read as the reverse complement.
GATTTCATTTTATATTTCTCTCTTTCTCCACGTCTCTCTCTCTCTCTCTCTCTCTCTTGTGTGTGTGTGTATGTGTGTGTATGTGTGTGTTTGTTGTCATTGTTTTCTATTTTATGTGTTTATTATTATTATTATTATTATTTTTGCTATTTTTTGTTTAAACATTTTCAATTTTAGTTGATTTCTTCATTTGCCTTTAAATCCACTTTTTGGAACATTTTATCAATAGCAGCTCCTGTCAGCAGCTTCGCCTGAATTTACAATCAACAAAATCCAAACCACACGATAGAATTAATTAGTATGATAGTATTTCTCTACAACTGAAGACTTGAAGACAATGAACCACAAATGTTCAATAATATTTTCACAGTTACGACCCTCGAATTTAATCATGAGCCATTTTGACTCTCAGCTTCAAATGTCACTGCCAACCTTGACCTTAACTTTCCCAGTGTAAAAGATCAGAAGGAATAGCCACTGTTTCATTACACCTTGGTTTGCATCAATAACTTCAGCAAACAAAAGCTACAAGAGTCTTTAAAAAAAAAAAAAAAAGTTCAGTTTTCTCCCTTGTGTAAAAAAGTCAACTCATGTGATTTTTCCCCCTTGGTTTTCATTTGTTTTCGAGAGAATTTTGGAGTTTTGTCATATTTTTCATAATTTCCTGTTCTGATTATGTTTTCCTAGTGGGTCGATGTGACCTATAACCAGATATACAACTGTTTTTTTGTTTGTTTTTTTTTGTTCCGATCTGTTCAGGTTGGTGCCCTGATTATTTGGCCAATTTTTAATTATTTTTAAAAAAACTTTTTACCGGATTCGTTCAGTGTTTTTACACGTCCAACTTTGCGATGTTAATTAGATTTTAAAAAAAAGGTAAATGATAAATGAATAGAAAAATAAATAAAATAGATAAATAAATAAATAAATAAATAAGCAGACAGACAAACAAAACAAATAAATAAATGAAAAATATTGAATAAATAAAATAAACCAATGAAATTAATAATAAATAAATAATACAAAAAAATCCCTAGGCTTATATCAACATTTTCGTCTTCATCGTTTCACTGTTAAAAAATGGCTGTAGCCGTAGTTAGGAGGTTTCAATGATATTTTAACTTGAAAGTTCTGTGGCAGTTTATGGGTTAATTCTGTAAAAGACTGTAAAGCAAAGTTCTTGTTCACCCATTGTTTGCTGAGACTCACATATCTCAAATTAAGACGTAATCATAGAGTGTGACAAACCCCATTAGACCATCCCAAGGGCGAGAGTTTTCTCTCTCTCTCTCTCTCTCTCTCTCTCTCTCTATGTGTGTGTGTGTGTGTGTTTGTTTTGTTTTCTTTTGTTTCGTCTCTACTTCTATCTAGATGTCTGTAGTTCCTTTCTTTGTCTTTAGATTTCTTTTTTAAAATTATGTTTGTCTTTAGACATATTTCTTTTTTTTTTTTTTTTTTAACGTTTTGTTTTTGTCTTAAATGTTAGCAATAACATAACTTACTAGGGTTATTTTGTATAGTGTTTTCCTGTTCTCTCCATATAACAAGAAATCAGAAATCCAACTGTTCCTGTTCTCTATAACCCAAATAATTAAACAAAGAAACACACAAATAAACAATAAAAACATCAGACATGCTGGAGCACCCTCATGTCTCAAACCCTTTTCCTTCTCTTTCTTTTTCTTTCTCTCTCTCTTTTTCTCTCTTTCTTTCACTCTTTGATCAAGCAAGAATTATCTGCAATATTATCTGCAAAGTACCTTTAGTAAAAAGGATTCCTTGCACTTTGTACCCTTAACATAACAAAAGTCGAACTGTTTCTAGTCAGTTCACAGTTACATTACCATAAAAATCATGGCCGATCATGTTTCTATAACAATGCTCTATTTTCTCTCCCGGATCAAGAAATAAAAAGCACAATATTATGGCCGTATATTTACACCCTCATCTCAATTGATTATATCTTGAAAAAACACGATAGGGGCTTTAATCCTGCGAACATCTTTTTTTGCTTCCACAGATTGCAGACAAAATGTCAGCCTGGGCTCATGAATTCAGTGATACGTGTTTTTAAGTGCGTATGTGTGTCCGCATGTGTGTGTGAGAAAGTGAGAGACAAACAGACAGTCGACAGAGGAGAGAGAGAGAAAGAGAGAGAGAGAAAGAGAGAGAGAAAGAGAGAGAGAAAGAGAGAGAGAAAGAGAGAGAGAGAAAGAGAGAGAGAGAGAGAAAGAGAGAGAGAGAGAGAGAGATTTTCTATACAAAAAAAAAGTGGTAACTCAATACATATTGATAAAACTAGAATTGAAAATCCAGACCGACTGATTTTTTTCTCTGAATTCTTCCATCGTGGTAATAAAAGAAATATATTTTTCTCCAGCACTGACAGATTTACTGACCATCTCGTAAAATGTGATATTGTCACTGCCTTATAATATATATAATACTATTTGTGAATGTCTATGGAAGTATTCTCTTAAATTTGAAAATGATTTATTCATTATGTTCTCTCTTTTCCCCAATTCCTACTCCCCTTTCTGTGCTTGTGACAGTCGGGTACCTTAACGTACGATGTGACCTGTAAGGAATTAGGAAGCCGGGTAAGCAGATATGTTCTTATGTTTTTTAGACTGACAGCAGACAGACTGTCTCTCTCAAGTCATTGTCAATAATGAAAGGAAACTTATTTTTGTCCTAAATTTTGCTTTGCTTGGACGTTATCCCACCATGATGACAAATGCGTTCTGCTTCTTTGTGGTCTATGATTGAAGGCTGTTGGACATAGGAAGTCAGTTAAATATTTTAAGGAGTTGGGGAGGGGGGCGTTCTGAAATATGATTTTTGTTAAAGAGAGAGAGAGAGATTGGATTTTTGTTTTCTTTTAAAAGTCCTGCATTTTCTGAATATAAAAATGGTATTAAAAAGTGGATATGTTCGTTCTTAAATGGTCATTCAACGGATGTCCCGGTCTATTGTCAACCAGAATTTGGCTCCCTCTGGCTGCTACATGCAGTGGTAGATCATCACTATTTGATTATATGTAGGCAAAGAGTGCATAAAAAACTTGTTTATGACCTCTTCTCGCAATATCTCGAATTCCAGTGCCAGGGATGGGCATTGGATGACCATTTTGAGGCGAAAAAATCTACTGATCACGCATATTATCTTGTAAGCTTTTACCAGGCGTTCTAAAACGAATTTCCGCGTCCTATAAATAGTAAAATTTTCCTTTGTTTCAAAGCTCAGTTGTGGACAATATGCCATAATAAAGGCCAAGACACTTTTGATTTGGACAAAAAAGATATGGGAGCCACATATAGGCTCTCAAGAACCCAAAAGTGGCTCAATGGGGACCCTTATAATGATGAAGCGGGGAAAGGGGGGGGGGAGTAAGCAAAATTCGAGAAAAGTAAGCCTAGAGAGCCAGGAAAAGACAACAAAAGACACAGAAGATGGAGAGAGGACGAGTATGTAAAAAAGGGATATTCTCAGACTAAACGCCGAAAAAAAAAAACTCTCCATGTCAGTTTTCCTGAAAAAAAAAAATTAAACGCGTTTTTCTCAAAACCTTTTTTCAAAAATATTTTTACTATTATTTTCATTATTATTATTATTATTGTTATTATGTATTAAAATTAATTAATATATTAAATTATATATTTGTTTTTCTTTTTCTTTTTCTTTGTTTGTTGTTTCTTTTTTTTTGGGGGGGTGGTAGTTAGGTTTTTTTTTATGGCTATATTGCATTTTTTTATATATATTATTATTATTTCTGAACCGATTCTTACCAAATGTGGTATACATCATTCTCACACCAAGACCAAGAACCGTTTATAATGCGCGGCTCATTTTGTTTGTAAATTTTAGAGGAAAATAATTTTTAACATGAAAAAAAAAACGGTGAAAATGGAAATTCCAGTAATGTTTACATATGTTAAACAACATGTTAACCAAGTTCCAGCAAGTTGATGTTGGAATTTGGCGGAAGAGATAGATTTCAAAGTTAGCCATTTTAGAGACGCCAAAATCCATGATGGCGGCGTTGCCATGGCAACTGTTTGAGAAAGTCGATTTTTTTCATTGTTTTCCTCTAATTTGAACACGTCCAATTCGATGGGAAAAGTTAAAATAGTTTATCTTTCATAATAAAAAAAAATCACTTTCACGACACCCCCTGTCCCTCTTAAAATTAAAAATAAAAGAATGGTTTAATGGTTGGATGTACGGATAGCTATATGGACGAGGTGAAGGAAACTTAATTTCTACCATTATATATATATAAATTCTCATCCCTTTCAGTTTTCTTAAGTCTGTATTATGTTGATGTCATTCCTGAGTGTGAGTGGTTTGAAGGTCCATGTGTACATTCTTTTGCATACATTCTGTCTCATTCTGTCTATGAGAGGGGTTTCCTTTTGAACGTAAATAAAATTTAATTTTTTTATCTTTTTGTTTATTTCTACAACGAGTCTTACTTCCCTTTATTTTGAATGATCTACACAGCCAGAACTGAAAGGCAAATACATTGTGCTAGTCTCCGACATCAATGAATTCGCGCCAAGGTTTCCGAACGACACCTATCGGATATCGGTGCCTGAGGTAAGTCAGCAGTTAATACTTTTTATTCTTTTGCAATCCACCAGTCCTATGCATACAGATGAACTCTGACCTTTGATAATTAAAGATTTCACAAAGAAAATACATAAGCCCATTTTGAGAGAATTCATGTTTTTTTCTGAGGTCATATTATGCTATTTTAGTGACTTCAGTTCTACATTATATGTTGCATTTGCTTGTACCTTAAATTTTGACTATTAATATTTCATTATTTTTTCACATTTATTTATTTATTTATTTATTTATGTATTTATTTATTTATTTGCTTGTACTTTCTTGACCTGGATACTTTTTATTCAAGGAGCTTCAATTATACTCATCAATGCACATCTCCGGTTTACGATATCAAACTACTACGTGGATTTGTGCTCTATCAGCTCGGAAAAATGCCACAGGTTGTCCTTCATTCTTTTATTAATCCCCTGTATAGGATAATGAAAACTTCCAGCTCAAACCTTCCTGGAGAGGGATCAGCTTCTCCAGCTCTACTTACTCCAGAAACACTGCTTGATCGAGCACACAACACGCAAGGGGGCGCTGCAATGAATTCAGACGCAGTTAAAGGCCAAAACTGTGTCTAAAAAATGTCATCATTTCATTTTGTTTTTTAATTTTTTTAAAATTTTTTTTTTTTTGGTCTTCTGAGCAACAGTAACTGCATATGCAATCTGTGCCATTTATTATCAAATTTCTGAATAAACTCGGCAATTTTTCCTGGAGATGTTGACTTACATTCGAGTGCCTCTGGTTAGGAAGCTATTAATAGTTTTCCAACCCCAAGTTGTATGCCTACTAAATCATCAGCAGGTTCAATGCAATGGCTGTTGAGACGAGCAACGTTCTCAAATCCAGGGCACTCCATGTCACAGAATAACTGGCAGCGAGAATTAGATTTAAAAAGAAAACATGTATATTATCACCTGCCCTTTTATTATCCGATTTTCATTTTTTGTCGTGGTTTCATTTACCTTTCCCAATACAGCCATCTTTTGCTGTGGTAGTTGTTACCAATTTTGTTTAAGGCCTTCACTGCCAAACTTTGAGTGCAATTGTCTTACAAAATGCATAGACAGAAAACTCACGACATTGTCTCATATATAAGGCAAGAGAGTGCACTCTGATGATGGTATTTGGATGATACAGTTTATTGATAAGGGCCATCTCGTCGAAAAATGGTTTGCAATTTGCCTCGTTTCTCTTTGCTTGTCTGCTTTCTTTGATTTGATTTAGTCATCTTTTTTTTCTGTAGATAACCCGGGTTATCATGATTATTCTCATGGAATAAGAAGTTAAAGAAGTAGTAGTGCAGAGCTGGCCAATTTGTAGGTGTAATCGAGATGATTCTTTTCCGTACTTTGTTTAGGCAGTCATTTTTTCCATCATTTATGACAAAACTTATCTTTGTGGTCTGTAAAGGCTTTCTATATAAAAAGATTATTTCAAATTATATGAACAAGTTTAAAGTGTTAACAAAAAGATGACGTCACTCGGCGACTCACTTACCTTTCAAAGAAGCACAGTGATTGGTGGAAATTTCTAAATGATCAGGAAGACTAAATAGTCCATTACTCTGATTGCCCTCAATCTTGGAAAGGGTCTATATTGATATCCACTTCACTTGAATGAACAGCTGGTTTACCAAATAACAAAATAGCCGGGAAGTTCTCGAGAAATGAAAAGCGTAGCCTACAAAGGAAACGAGAACGAAAACGTAAACATTGTGTCCATTATTTCCAACAAAGTATTGGTCTGCCGTCATATTTAATCATGTCACTATATTCCTTGACAAAAATTACATTGCCTATTGATACATACTAGCTTTCGTGAGCGGAGATTTTTGCCATTTGAAGAAAACACAGCAACAATTCTTTATTCTAGCTCAATTATGATGTGAAATATGAATACCAATATCCATATATGTCACATATTCAATATTTCTGACTAGGCTTTCATCAATAATTTTTCTTTACTAATCCACAGTCAACCAGTAAAGGGGACTCAATATTTTCTTTCTCCGACCGGGCTGACACAGAACCAGTTATAGACAAGGATTACACATCGAACACCATCGTGTATTCCATCGTTGACGTCAGTACAATTCATTATTATATCCATCTTCATCCTCATTTTTTAATAAGTCAGTTTTCCGGTCAGCCACGTTTCTTCTCACTGCTAAATAAGTCTGCCTGCGGTAAAAAAAAAAAACAAAAAAAACATTGCAATGACCTGCCCCCTCCCCCCGTCCTTCTATCTCTTGCACCCCAACCCCCACAGCAAAAAAAAAGAAAGGAAGAAAAATAAAAATTAGAATCTTAGTTATCAATTTGAATGCTCAACAGAAAATCATTAAAAAAAAAAAGAAAAGAAAAGAAAAGAAAGAAAGAAAGAAAGAACATGAAAGTGATTTTTTTTTTTTTTTTTAAATTACCTGGTTTGTTTTTTTTTTTTTTTAAGTTGTATTAGCATGTTTCAATAGAAAAGAACACCGATGAGCTTTCTCTTCTTTGCAGTGTTTGGGTTTACCTCATGTGCCGGCAGAGGGAAAAAATTAAACGGAATGGGGAAAAAAAGGCTGATTAGCGTTCTTCGACACAGAAACTATCCTCTTGATATATAGTCCTGCAAATAAGCGAAATATAATGGAAAGCATTCAAAAGGAAAAGTCAAATCATATTTTTGAGCAATGAATAAAAGATTAAAACCTGGAACCTCTCACTCGCAAGATGAGCACGAGGGGTGAATCGGGCATTGTGGTAATTGTGAGATATGTCAGTGCTAAGAAAGTGAACGACTAACCATCTTGTTGTCAAATGTTTTAAGTAAACAAAGATTTACTTCACTGGATCGATGAGTTCAGTTACTGATTTCTACCCAGTCAGCACAGACGAAGTCGCTTTTACTGTGAAAGAATAAGTCGTTTCAGTAGACCTGAAGTTGAAAGAAAAACATTCTCCATAAAATCCACCTTATTTTGTATCTCCCTGCCTGCCAATGAGAATATTGTTCATTAACTGACATTTTCACTATGATGGCATTGTTTGTCAATATATCTATCTACCTACCGACGAGTTCATTATCCACATCGTTATTTTAATCTTATTGTCACAAATACATAAGGCAGAACTCGAGATTTGAATGAGACGTGAAAGAAGAATAGGGAATTGATGAGAGACATGGAAAGTTACTATCATCCCGTATCTGTCCTTCATTCATTCATTGATCTATGCATCCATCCATCGATCCATCCATCCATATCCATCCATCCATTTATCCATCCATCCATCCATCCATCCATCCATCCTTCCATCCGTCTATTCACCCATCCGATCATTTATCCACTGATTGATCTACCTTATAATCCACATTAATGGAATTTCATCCACACATCCATTTACTCATTACCGGTGAACTGTTTATTTGTCTATCCACTTTCCTACCTATCTGCCCGCCTGTTCAGATTTACCTGCACGTCTGTCTACCCATCAATCTGGAGTGATATTGTTGATGTTGTTCCAGGGTGCTGACGGATATTTTGATATAACCCAAAACATGGGAGAAATCCGGACAATCAAGCAGTTGGATTATGAAAGTGGAGATGTTCACTTCAAACTGAACATTTCAGCCCAGGTAAACTTTTCACTCTGACAGAAGTGGAACATGAGAGTTAAGACACAGAATGATTTTATATGATTTTACATCATTGAGATTTGAATTCTGAAGAATGGAGAGCTACGCACGATAATTGGTAAGGTCAGGGGTTCTCAACCGGTGAAGCCCTGGCAAAGGGGGGTGGGGGAGGGAAGATCGTGTGGCCTTGCTAAAAGTGGCTTGGGATTAAATTAAGCTAAATTTCAACTCAATTACATTTGTGTTATCCCCCGCGGGGGCCCGGGGTTTATAAGTAGATTCTCTGCTCCCACCAGCAGGCGGTATAAGTCCGTCATCGGTGGGGTGTCTCCCATGGAATGTTGTCCTCGACATTCCATGGGAGATATCTCTTCTCTCTCTCTCTCTCTCTCTCTCTCCTTGCTCCTGTCTTCTGCCCCGCTTTCTTTCCTCTCTTCTTGACGTGTAAACGTATCTAACCGTGTTTGACACAATACAGCCGTGATCGTGCTGATGTGTCGTTAAACCCCAACACAACAAAACAACAACAACACACACTTGTGTTATGCTCTTCCATATTTTTTTTTCTTTTTGTTTCAGTGCACACACACAAAAAAAAGTGTGTTACAGCGGTTTAATATCATTAGATGACATTAGTTTGCTAATAAATAATGACAGAATTCTTGAACATATTCGTTGTTAGATGATGTTTTTTTTTTTCCCTATCCATCACAGAAAATATAATATAAATTAAGCTGCTGGCAGTAGGGGATCGCGTGGGTTTCAGGGTTTTGGCTAAGGGGCTTGCGAGTGCAAAACCGTTGAAAAACCCTGGATGAGATGATCGTGGTATTTGTGAGAGGTGTCAATTTTCTTATTGTTAGTATTTCTGTGCCTAGCTGTATATTTAATAGTTAATAGCAGATAGTAGAAGGCATTTATAGAGCATATATTCCTATGCAATAAGGCCTAAAGGCTTTACAATCTGTTATTATTCCGACGGACTCTTGAGAGACAAGTATGTTCTCAGCTCATGAAAAACAACCAAAGCAACTGCCTCCTTATCATCTTAACAATAATATTCTCAGTTTTATAGTTGAGTACCCATTCTAACCCGAATCGAGTCAGGACATTTTTTTTGTAAAGTGTGTGTCCTCAGAACAAAATGTCGGATCCTGTTAGTATTTAAGCCCAGGATGACTCATCTCAAGTCAAAAGGCCTTATCACTGTCTGCCGTTTTTTTTTGTTTTTTTTTCTGTCTGGTTGCATAGTGGCTAATTGCTGATGCTGTTGTTGTTGCTATTTTTTGTTGCTGTTGTCTGTTAGTTGTTTTGTTGCAAATAGGCAAATGCACATGAAATGGTCATCCTTTTGTATCATTTTGTCCTGTTTTGCCATAAGCCAAGTGTATATCGGTCACAGTATTATAAATATTGCGTGTTGAGAAAAAGAGAGGGAGGGGGGGTGGAATTTTATCAGGAAGGTGACACTTGGGGAAAATTAATGGGTGCAGCGACGAAAAGAGGGACAGATGGACAAATAAGCAAACAAATGAACTGTCAATCTCTCGCTCTCACCAGGACACAGGTTCACCTGCACGGACCAGCTACACTACTCTACTCATTAACTTGACCGATGTGGATGACCAGAACCCAGGCTTCTCCGCCAACTCTTACGATCTCTCTCTTCATGAAGGAGTAAGTTCAGGATTATGACCGACTCTTTAATGCCCATGCCTGTTAGTTAATTATTGTATACGGTACCTTTTTGTTGTTGTTGTTGTTGTTGTTGTTGTTGTTGTTTTTGTTTTGTTTTGTTTTGTTGTCTTATCTCTTTAACCAAGTCCAAGTCTTCGTGCAAACTGATCTATTGGCACCTGTATTTGACCTACCTTTAGTGTCCCTCCCTATTGGCATTAACCGCCGACCAAGCTATTCTTACTTGGCAACTGACAGAATGGTTTACAAAATAATCATGTGCTGCTTTGTCAATAAATAACTATATTGTTGTTGTTGTTTTTTAAATGGTATTTCTGTCTGT
>JBCEWB010121066.1:0-11507 GCA_039654565.1 Peronia peronii | reverse complement strand
GGAAGAGATTATTTAGATAACATGTTACCCAAATAATAAAAAGTACCCAATTATATATTTGGGTAATATGATAAATTTTAAGGACACTGTACTGAGCTCAGAGGCCTAAAATAGTAAAAATTGGTAAAAAAATCACTATCGGGATTATTCCATTTTTTGGTCCCTAAACATGTCTAGAACGCATTGCAACGCTTTTAAAACGTAGGAAAACACTTTAAAAGTGCCAAAAAGTAAGTTTTATGTGTTAAGGTGTCATCAAATTGGATAAACAATCCCTAAATATGTTCAACTTTGAGGTAAAATGGCGCACACTTGCAGAGCGCACACCCCATCATGTTGCATATCAATGAAATCGCCATTTTCTGCTCTTTGTGTTTGGCCTATTTCCCTACACACCAGGAAACTGTGTCAAGAACTATATTTAGAAATGTGTCGTCATGCTACAACTTAAATACTGCGAGTTCATTGGTCAAATTATAAATAGTCTGCTATTTATAGTAAATGATGGCAGTCATGGAGTTACCATGAACCATAATGCATTGCGGTTGTTTACACGCGTCGTCCATTTCTCCTTATCGAACAGCGCTCGATTCAAAGCAGTTTTGCACGGATTTTGCAATTTTGATCATCACAAGACCTCAATTTGATACGGAAGAAGGTAAATTGATATATTTTTGTTAATTTTACTTTATGAAACCAACAAATGCACTTTGTTATGCCCAATTTTCTTGACAGCATACATCTAGAGATCTAGTAGATCTATGCCTTCTTAGGCTTAGGCTTTACAGTGTTACACTTTACAGTGCAGTACTACACGTGTGGACGGTACTAGATTCTAGATCTAGATTGATCACAGAATTGACCACGCTAGCTAACCTCGAGCTTACTTAGCATTTAGACTATGTTGAGTTTTCATGGCTATAACTGAGCAGAATCTAAATTAGAGCTTAGATAATAGAGAATGGATGATTTACTATAAATATATATAATCCTCAGAATTTCCCTAGCCTAGAGACTAGAGTGGCTAGAGGCTATAATGTGCCTCTGTATACAAGTCAATAACTCAAAAGTATATATAAATCTAGCCAGGCTACAGTGTATAAAATCTGTGTAGCAAGGATGTGAATGGTAGTCTTTATATTTTTGTATTTTATAATTTTTCAGATTTGTGTCTTGCTGTCCTGCACACGAAATGGTAGCTAAGAAAGCCAGAGCTCAACAGTCACGGAAGTCAGCGACCAGATCACGAAATGCAGCTCTTGCTAAGGCTAGAGAAGCCAAAGCAGCAAAGCAACATCAATGCAATGCAGATGCTAGGCAGGACTCATCGCCACTAACTACTGCTATGACACCAGCTGCTGTTGTGACACCAGCACCTCCAGAGGAAATTGCTGTGCAGCAGTCTGCATCAAAACGCAAACTGGACTACTTCAGCACCTCAAACTTTTCATCTTCTACTGATGAACATCGCCTTCCAGTGGCCATCGTTGACATGAACAACATTTCTGATCTATTTAAATCTTTTGGCTGTCAGATTTGGCGCTGCTTTACGCCTGATAACGAGTCTTCGTAAGGGATTTGTGTTCCAAATCAAATTATTCTGTGTGTATTGTGGCCACTGTCAGGGCTCAACAATGACATCAACCACCGTTACCAACAGTCGTCATTATGACATAAATCGCCGAATGGTTCTGTCTTTTTTAAATGTTGGCCTTGGATTTGCCGGACTGTCAACATTCTGCGAATGTGCAGGTCTGCAGGGATTGACCGAAAAGTCGTACAACAAACATGTCATGGACATTCACAAGGCAACCGACACACTGAAGTCTTCAGTGCTAGAAGAAGCCGTGGCAAAGGTGAAGGCAGCGTATGGGGCATCCAGCATTGATGCGGGAATGACAGATATTGCTGTCAGTTACGACGGAACATGGCAGAAGAGAGGCCACACATCCAAACATGGCCTTGGTGTTGTAATTGAAGTCACAACTGGTCTGGCTATCGATTACCATGTAATGGCCTCCTATTGCCAGGTTTGTAAATTTTCTTTGTCATTTTGAAACCTTAATTTTTCTCACCATTTATGGTGAGAGCTTTTTTTTACAAATGCTGTACAATGTTCAGAATAGTCATTGCTATCTAAGATAAACTGATAGTTTGACAATGAATAACTAGATAGGTCCCGTCTAATTTTTGTCAGTTTCATTGCTTGTTATAACAAAAAGTTATGTGGCAAATAGTTCTGTATTTTTATTCTGTGATGAAAGTTTATGTTTTGTACATACATACATTTACTGATAAGATGTACAGGTGCTTATTTTTATTTTGTCTTTTTTCTTTGTTTCAGCAATGTGCATCTGTCGGCCCAAAGAAAAAAGCTGTCAGCCAGGAAGCCTTTGACCTGTGGTTTGAGACTCACAAAGAGGTCTGCACTGTTAACCACCATGGATCTGCAGGCATGATGGAAGTGGAGGTGGCTAAGGTTCTGTGGGGCAGATCGACTGATAAGGGATTGCGCTACACAACTCTCGTAAGCGATGGCGACTGCAAAACCCACAATGAGCTGGTCAAGCTGCGCCCCTATGGAGACACTGCAATCGTAAAAGAAGAGTGTACCAATCATGTTTCAAAAAGACTTGGTACAGCTCTTCGAACCCTGGTTACCACCCACAAAGGAAAAGGGGTAACTTTAGGGGGGCGAAAAGCTGGAAGTCTTTCTCAGGTAAAGATAAAATATCTTAGTTTTTAAATTAAATTTCTGCTGGTTTTTCTTGCAAAATTAACAAGTACAGAAAAAAGAAATAAATGGATTGAAGGAAAAGTTGCTCATTGACATTATTCTATATTTTTATTATAAATGCAGAATATTTGGGTTATTGCAGTGTGATCCAACTTTTATTGTTGTGTTTCTTCCAGCTCCTGATATTTTCTTTTCTCATTTTTTTCTTGCAGTGACAAGCGTGATGTAAGACGACATCTTTTATTTATACCTTCATTACATTTTATTTTCTGTGATCTCTTTCTTTTCATTCATCTCTTTCCTTTCATTCATCTTTTCCGTAACAGGTAAAGATCGCTGTTCTGCAAGCACACTACAAAAAGGCAGTGGCCAGCAAATGCAAATCCACTGAGGAGCTACGACGAAAGATATGGTGCACTTTCAGTCATGCTTCGTCTACGGATGAAAATCCTCTGCATCACGACTGCCCCACAGGACGACAGTCGTGGTGCTTTTACCAAAGAGCACTAGCCTTTGGAAAGCCAACACCCTCACACAAGGGTAAATCAAGCAGCTACATTTCTGCTGAAGTAGCAAAGGCTGCTCGCCCAATTTATGAACGCCTCTCGGCAGATGCTCTTTTGGAGCGATGCCTACGAGGCCTCACCCAGAATGCGAATGAATCACTCCATGCCACCATCTGGGCAAGGTGCCCCAAGCATTTGTTCGCTGGTCGTCGGCGAATTGAAATCGCCTCCACCATCGCCATCACAACCTTCAACTGTGGCAGTAAGGCTCTTCATCGCCTCCTATCCCTATCAGGCTGCTTAGTGTCCACAGAGACTGTGAAAAGAGGACAAAGGCGGGACAGAAAAAGAATTGCCACAGCTGAAAAGAGACAAACAAAGGAGGCCAAACGCAGAAGAACAGAAATTGTGCGGGCAACAGCCATTGCCCAGCAGGAGTATTTGCGAAATGAGGATGGACCCAGCTACTTAAGTGGAGCATTTTAATTTTCTTTTCTTCTGTTAGAGTGTTGTACATCATTACTTGTTCATTTATGTTTTGTAGATAATTGCATTATTTTTATTTGGGTTTTTGAGAAGCTTTGTGGATTGGATTTTATATTCGACTAATTTTTCTCATCAAAATTTAAATGTATTTTCTCTGTTATCATATCATAATTGCACTTATTGTCACCAAACATGTATTTTCATGTAGGATTTGTTGTTATATTCATTTGTTCCAAGTTTCAAATCATTTTCTCAATAACTTTTTGAGATATGCTCTCATGGACTTTTTTTTTCTATTGATCTTGAGTAATTATCGTTAGAGGTTGGTTCTGTCTTGTCCATATATTTCCCTTGATTAATGTTAGATATTACTTGTAATTGACTTTTTGCTTACCATATTAAATTACTGAATGGAAAATATAGTTTGAATTGTCATGTGCTACTTATTTTTAGAGATATGTTGGTTGATTGTCGTTTTTTGGCGTTTTCTCAAAACTTACATTTTTGCCAGTGTAGGACTCTAAGATCTGATATATCTCAAAAACTATCTGTCAGAATTTAATGATATTTGTACCATGCATTTACAAGAGTCTGTTCTGTGTTATAATAGAGCCATTTGTGATACAAGTTGAGTACAATTGATTTACTTTTATTTGAAGACTCTTGCTCTATACTACAACCTTTATGATCTTATGGTACACAAATATGTTCAGTTTTTCATTTCACAAAAGTGCACCAGTGTGAAACAACTTCTATCATGACATAGTACATGCCCATCTCTTTATTACTGCCAAATTTCAATTGATTCTGACATGTAGTTTCTGAGATAAGTCAGATCCAAATTTAGTTGGTCAGTATTCAATATGGCCGCCATATGAAGATTACATAATCACAAATGTGATCCAGTTATCATTGGAATTGACTAGAGTCCCTATATAATCTCTCTGACAGTGAAAAAAACTTTTAAAAAATGATTGGAGGCACAGTTTCCATTTCAGTACAGTGTCCCCCTTAGTTCAATAGTTTCCTTCATACCGTACGTTTATTCACATCTAGACGGCACACGCATTCACTTAAGTCTTAAGCATGTAAGAAAGCATATATTTTTTTTAAAAAATGCAATCACACATTACTTCTTACATACAAACATCTTTAAATTCCAGAAATATATTTGTACACAAAATAATTTACATATACATATTATTATATACATGGAAGAGATTATTTAGATAACATGTTACCCAAATAATAAAAAGTACCCAATTATATATTTGGGTAATATGATAAATTATTAACCAGGCAAGTACCAAGGGAAGTCTGGTCTATTCTTGAAGCAGATGAATTTACATCTGTAGGTCAACTGAATCATGAAAACATTCAGCATTCTATGAGTTATTGCAATGTTTTTAAGTGGTTGCACATATAGGTAAAAAAAAAAACATGCTAACCAAATAAGAAAAGATGCCCTGTTTATATTATTTGGATAACATAATATGCTATCCCCCCACTCCCGTTTATACTATCTGGGTAATATAATATGCTTTCCTCCCTCCCCCCCCCCCCCTCACCCAAAAAAAACATAATAAAAATAAGAATAAAATCTCTATTATATAGACATGAAAAATTTTCACATGGATTATGGTTCATAAAAATTGTTTCATACAAATGAAATTACACACAAATAAAAAAAAGCAGAGACAAACTACAAGATTAAAATGCATTATAAGTGAAGAAATTTAAAACCTAAAATGCACTGAATAGGTAGACTAGCTAATCAGGCATTCAAATTTGACTGAATAACAAAAAAAAAAATGAAGAAAGAGGAGACCTGATAACTGTGAAAACACTTCATGATAAATAAAATCATTGTTATATAAAAGAGCTAACAAATTTAAGGGTGTCTTCCCCAAGGGAACGACGGTGATCTGAAAAGATGAGATTATAAACAGAAAAACTTCTTTCAGCATCAACTGGACTGAAGTTGCAATAAATACAGTTTTGGCACACTTTGCTAATTGAGGAATATCTGATGAATAACTGTTCCAAAACACTGTTAGGTCAAAGTCAGTCCCCCCGATGTCCTGCAGTCTTTATATTCCTGAATTTGTTCCTTAAGCCATGCAAGGTATCCAAACTGTCTATATCAAAGGAAAATACTAAATAGTGCCAACGGATCAAAAAATGTGAATTGTTGCATTAGTTTAATGTCAGGTTGGCCATTCTCACACATACATTGTGTATACAGTTGAGTCCGCTTAAATCAAATTTGCCGGGACCAACCTAATGGGTTCAATTAAAGAGAATTCGTCTTCCAGTTTTTACTGGGTAAGGAGCAGTTCTCGAATGACTAATGAGGCACTATTTTATTTTATTCCAGGACTATTCCCTTTATAAAGAAATCCCGCTTTGGCTCCCGAACTTTGTGTTTATCTTAAATTCAAACCTTTTGTATGAGTGGATTGCTAGCCCTAATAGGGGCTGTGCTGAAACCAAAAAGTAATGTAAAGAAAGGTTAGAGCCATGAAAAGAACTGTTGGTGAGTAGATTTTAACCCTGAAAAGGACTGACAACACTTTAGTCCTAAAAATGGTAGCTGAGTAAGTTTTACCCCTGAAATAGTTTTAACTCTGAAAACAGTTAAAGGAAGCCATCACATAGTCTGTGAGGATATAAACGAGTCAACCACATGCGAAAAAAAACAAAAAAAACTAGCACGATGTAGAATCTTGCCTATCCCGTCCCGGTACCAGAACCAACATCATAACACCGGCGCAGCGCTCTATTACTAGTATTATAGCATAACCTACACACTTTGTAATACATGTAGATCTAACACGTACATTTATGCGTATACCTGTACTATAGGTTCTGCCAGGATGCTTGATTATCGATCGATTGTCGACAGCACTTTCCCTGATACACTGTTTATCCCCTCCCTCTCCCTGTGAACACAAGACCTACTTATGCTGCACGCGAGGTACAATATATTGTCTAACCCCTCTCCCCCATTCGCTGGGCTGTCTCCTTTGTTTTCAAACCACCGGCATCCACGTTGGTGGAAACCACGTGGAGATGACAACAGCCGATTTTTACCTTTGTGACAGCGCTGACCAATTCGATTTAAAGGAAACAGACGGCGATGGCTTTGATTTATGCGAGAGACATATTCGATTTATCAGAAATTAGTTATATCAGAATTCGGTTTGCGTGAACTCTACTGTACTTTTCAAGTTTAGATGATACACAGGGAAACACCTGCCAAACAAGTCCCAAGTCCTTGGAGAAAAATCTTGTGGCTTTGGTCATTGTTACTCCACCATTGCCAAATGTGTCTTGCAGATTTTCCAATGTGGACCATCCCTGCATTGGAAAATAAAAATTAAAAAATTATTAGCTACATGTATTTTATTTTTTTTTTTTACCCATCAACAAAGGAACAAAACAAAACTGTCGTTGTGGGACTGGCCACTACCTCTCTTTGACCTGAAAAGCAACACAAAAGAAAATTGTGGATCAAAGAGAACAAGAAAGGTAAAGAACAGGCATTATAAAATGCAAAAATTAAATGGTAGCTGCTGGGAGTGGGACTGTGGACTGTAGCCATGGATCAATGAAGTGAAAATCCATTTCTGCAAACACCATTTGAGTGTCAACATTCCAAATGAATAGCCTTTGTGATAATAAACACAGAATAACATTATACCGTTAACAGTATGATATTGTATAAGTAATAATTACCCTCATTGCAACTGGCTCTGGAAAACATTTGTTCCATGGACAAAATCTTCACACTTTTCATTGATGAATTCTATTTCTGCCTCCAACAATTTTATTTGTTGGGTGTCATCAAGAACATTCTCCAGGTGCAACATCGAGTCTGGTGCTGCACTTCTTCCATGCTGCAGTTCCATACTGACAAAACCCTTGATGTGCTGAAGGTGGGATTTGTAGTATCTTACTGCATCACACCAGCAGCTCCATCTACGGACCAAAAGAAATGCATGTTTTATATTTCACAAAATAAAATATGGCTGCACAGCTTGTATTTAAAAAAAAAATAAAAAAATTATAAATATAATAATAAGTCTTTGGACCCTGAGGCACATTGTGCAGTACCGTACTAGAAGCATGTTTCTATCTCTTATTTTCTGATACAGGTTGACAGTTACATCTAGGCCTGAGGTGAAAAAATGTTAAGTGCAACTGAAATCTGTTCCTCTTCATGGCCGAAGTGAAAACGGCAGACTACAAGGGGTCTGTACTCCAGTAGACTTGTATTTGTATATCTGAAATCTGGATCAGTCCCATGGCAGCAACAATTCCAAAATTTCATTAGCAGTTGTGTGGTACCATCTTCGTAGTCGGCTGCGTGGTATAAGTGTAGTCTGTTGCAGATGGTCAGCTGCATACTTGTTTGTTTCCAAAGTAATTTTGTTGACAAGCTCCTGCTCTACAAATTCCTTCAGACAGTCAAAAGGAGTGGCGTCATCTTGGAGGTCAACTTTGGCCCCAGGGTGACCCTCAAAAGGAGGTGGCTGAGGCACACAGCTTCCATCCATTAACTGCCAGGTGTCAGCATTGGTCAATGGTACACTGGGCTGCTGATCTGTGATCTGTGCTTTTGTGGCCTCAAATGGCAAATTTGCAGCAGCAAATTGTGCCTGTTCGCAAATTTTCCTAAAACTTTTGGCTTCCGAAAATTTTTGGCAAAATTTTTCAAAAGCTGATATTTAAAAAAAAAAAAAAAAATTGCTCACAAAAAAAAAAAGAAACTGGCAATCAAGTACTGGAACCGGAAAAATTTGAATCTCAGGCGGCGCTCTCGACCTAGATCATCATTATCCTGATTTCTAGGCCTAGATCTAGTTTAAGATGGATAAATTCGTAACATGCAAGGACGATAAAGCGGCTAGACATGTCATGGCCCAAAAATGCCATGGTGAGTTCCGGATGTGAACCCACGTAAGCGGAGGCAAATTTTTCTGTATGCCCTGCAATATTGTAGGCCTACTAGACCTAGATCTAGATCCAGACCACACACGAAAGTCATCAGTGGAAATCCATTCCAAAACATCAAAGCACAAGAATTTGCTTAAATCTGAGCCCAAAGCAAAGAGGCAACGAACAATAGATGTGAACACTCAAAGAGAGAATCGGGAGAAGAGTGATATGGCCACGTCTTCATCCATAATATCAGCGCAAAGTGCCAGAAAAAAAGATGACGATAGATCTAGTAGTGGATCTAGATTTTGGTAAATCTACTCCTGAGCAAATGCGCTCCCGGCGGCTCCCTGCTATAAGTGGGTGGGCGGTGTTCACTAGTAATCTCCCTTCATTTAGTCTCAACACTGAGGAGTTCCATCTCTTTTACGAAATGAGCGGAGGTGCAGGGACCGCACTCGCTCAGGAGTACCTAGATCTAGGTCCCATATCGATCAAGTGCTTTTCAAATTACGCTCTTGAGATCTCTAACAAGGATAAAATACATATATATAGATCTAGGCCTACTTAAACCCAGTTTTAAACACGACAGGAAGGGATGCCGCTCATTTCGTCGTGCGCCTAATCGATTAATCTAGCCTAACTCTGGAACACTTATCGATAGAGAGATGTCTTACTCTTAGAGTGTGCTTGATCCATAAAGAACTCTTTCCAGATCTAGATGTAGATCTAGCGGATTTAGGCTAGCTCTAGTTTTTAGATGTATTAAAATCTAGCAGTAGATATAGGTACTAATGGGAAAAAAAAAACGGACTTGATTAAAAATATAAAAAAAAATACCCTGACCCTGTAATAAGTACATGTGTATTAGTGTATTGGGGGGCCTACAACTTGGGGGTATCATAGAGGCCTAAATTCTACTGACTTATAGCATGGAACAAATATACATAAATCCAGCAATATCCAACCTGTTCCTCACCTAATGTGGGTCCAGGCAAAACATGTGTATGGCATTGGCTCTCGCACTGCAAGGCGTGTGTAATTGTAAAGCCTACATAACATGATAATCTAAACTAGAGGCAGTCTTAGTTTTTATATCATATCCCTCGCATTTGTTTCAAATTTTTAATTTTTACCCAGCCATATAGTCTACTTTTAATATGAAACATTATAGATAATTTAAATTATATGTATTGTGTTGCCAATGTATTTCATTGTTTTGCATTTGCAAGTAAACGTGGACTATAATTTGTAAACTTCTTTAATTGAAATCTTTCCTGACCTTCCCCCTACTCTCCCCCCTTTCCTGTTTTTCATCCCCACAACTATTGCAGGTTTGGACTGCTTTGGAGGATCTGGAATTCATGTTTCCATCTGAGGGGTGCCGGCTTGATACCGAGGAGTTTCTGAATGGTTTCACTCTCAATGATGTGGACAAGGCTGGTTGTCGCCAACGGTTTTCTGATGCGTACCAAGGACTGTTTGTCAAACTCAAAAAATACATGACCCCAGAGGGACAGCCAGGCATTGAATTCTTAAAAGATCTTGGGATTTTCAACCCTCGTTTTACATTATATGTGCATGTAATGTATTTCTTTTTTGCCAAATGAAGTAGGCTATCCGCTTTCACGAGTATCCCTAATTTCTGTGATGCTCCTGCTTCTGAGTTTGTCCTGTATGCTCAAAAGATGGGTCCGGAAACTGTCAGACAGGCAAACAGGTGAAACTGATTTGCAGGAGTTTTGGAAGTCAGTAGAGCCACGAGTGCCAGTGTTGGCGTCACTGGCATTGAGATACTGTCTGGCTACTTGCACTTCAGCTGATGCAGAGAGAAGCTTCTCTCTTTATAACCCTCCTTCGTTTCCAGCAGGAGACGGCGATTCACAGAAGAGAATATCATATCTTTTCTTTTCCTTTTGTATAATCACTTTTGTGATGTTAATTTTTTGAATAGATTTTCTGAACATTTTGATTGTTTTTTGTATTGTTTTTTGTATTGATGTTCTGTCCTTCTGAGCTAATACAACAAAAGGAATCATTCTTTTCAATTTATATTGCCAGGACACTATTTTTTATTTTTTTTTAAAATTATTTATTTACATTTATTTTTTTTTTGTAAATTTTGTGTCACTTTCGGCAAATTTTGCGGCAAATCGTGCCACTTTTTAGCTTTCGGCAAATTTTGCGGCAAATTATTGAAAAATTTTATGCAAAGCACGACAAATTTTTACCCCAAAAGTGGCAGAAAACACGTATCCGGCTTAATTGTCACCTCCACCCACTTGATGGGTAGGCTAACGCAGCCAGGAAAACCTTGACCCAAGTTGACAGCGCTCACAGTCTGAAGTCCTTAACGTCTGCACCCGAGCAAATTTTATCTATGGCATGTCAAAGATCAGGTGAATTGATCAGGAAAAAAATTCAGCACTAGTACATGTATAAACAAATTTAAATGATGTTGATTTGACTTTTGTTTGTAGTATTAAAAAATGTCAAGCATTTCTTTTGTTTCATACAATCATTTCAGTCATTGAACTAGGGAAGGATATATACACTGTAATAATATAATACAGTTTAATTGTTGGTTGCAATGGCCAGATCTAGTGCCAATGTTTCAAAACCTTAAAAGAAATCTGCTTTCCTAACGTGAATAACGGTTTATTACACTGCACACCACATACATGTACACTCTAATACGGTTAGTAAGAAAACGCTTAAAAAGAAACTTGCGTTATTAAGAAAGAATCTTTGGGAACGGTGTTTTTGCTATGTAATTTCTTATGCTTACAAAGAAATAAAACGACGGGCCGATATGAAAACTATGCTTATTACGAACA
>JBCEWB010121055.1:0-11507 GCA_039654565.1 Peronia peronii | reverse complement strand
CCCCGATGCAGGACCCGCGAGTCGATCCCGGCCCGTCTTCTCCGTGAGCAGACGCCATACCACAAAGCCACTGCGTCCACCCATGTTTGCTTGGCTATTGCAGATTTAATTCTCCTAAAGAAAATAAAAATTTTAATTACAATACGAATCGTCCGTCATAAGTCTATAGTTTCTTTTACATCTCAAAACAGAAGGGTTTGATAAAAGTGCAAATGATACCATCAGTACTCACTAAAAAAGAAAATAATGACCATCAAGAAAGTTTTCTCAGCCATTCCCTGTGCTTTCTCTCCTTCAGTGAGTAAGAAGTGTGAAAAAAAAGACTATTTTCATCCATCTACTTCTTGTACAGGATAGACATAACCAAATGAGGCGCAGTGGTGCCAACATGTTGAACGCTATGAATCACAACTAACAATATATTGACATCAAGCAACGTAAGTCGCAGTAGTAGATCATTCAGTCACACAAAAACTGAGGTCATGATGACAGGGACAGGCTTTTTACTTATTTAACATGAAAGATTTTACATCGTCTCAAAATTGAATTTAACATGCATAATTATATCAGACAATGAGAACAAATAACGAGAGATTTTTTTTTCTTTGCATATGCCCCAGACCTTCTGACCAGCGCTGTTTATAATAAATCCCTCCTCCTCCTCCTCCCTCCCGCCCCCCCCTCCCCGACTACAAAAGACTACAGTTGCGGTGCATACAACGTGGTCAGAAACAACGACAGATTTGCAGTCTGTGCAGACCTGTCCAAAGTGACCATCACTTGACACAGCCCTGTCATCTGGGCTGTCAAGATAGTCATTGGCTTTTTTTTTCTGACTTCACAAAAAGACTCCACTATGGTGCTGATCCCCTTGGTCGTCTACAGAGAACAAAGAAAACACTCGCACAACAACAACAACAACAACAACAACAACAACAACAACAAAAGCCAGCAAACTTTTTGTGGTTAAAATACGAAACTACGTGAAAAATCAATGGACTGCTGTTCTGAAATTCGCAATTTGCAAAGCTGGGTGACTTTATCGACTTGAAACATTAGTTGCCAATTTCAAATGGAGCATGCTCTGTTTATCTATACTATAAATCTGCAACAAAACACATAAAAGGCTTATGGTCTCGAAAACTAGTGAATGTATCCATCTGAAAGTTGGCCCACAACATTGTTGCATCAAGATCTGTGTCTCTACTTACGTAAAGAAAAAAAAATCTTACTAGGTTTGACGTTATCCTGAAAAGGCGATAATAATGGAATAGTAAACTCGCGAGAGTGTTTGATCCGAAATGTACGTTCGTTAGAATGACCCCGTTCAAAACACCAAACACGTTTTCTTTGAGTTATATTCAATTTAATCATCCAAAACACCAACATCGAGGTGTGCACGCTTGCCATACACTTTCAGTCGCCTGGCAGTTTCGGTTTGATCTATATTTAAATAATCTCCCACGAAAGCCGTGGGTTCTCTCTTTGTTTGTTTTTCGTGTTCAGATTTAATCAGAATATCCCATGCATAGTGTAGGAATGTGGAAAATGAAAACCCTAAAACAAGAACAACAAAAAGCAACAACCACATATACACACACACACAAACCCAGAGACGTACATACATTTCCATCTATTCATAAAGCAACAACAAGACAGGTCACAGACTGAGTACTGCCGGGCAGTAATTCTGACATGATATAATAATATTATTCACTATATAATATCTCCGCGGGTGATCTCACCTCCTTTTAGTATCACCTGACATATTTCACCCTCCTCCCATCTCTCTCTCTCTCTCTCATCCAAGTAGATCCTATTCCTCACCCCCTCCTGTGTTTTTGCCCTCAGTCCCGCCCCTGTCTACTTCCTAGTGTGTTTGTGTGTATCATATGTTCTGTTTCTGTCATAATCTGAGAATTTCGAGCCCAGATTTTATGAGCCGCTCCCCGCCATTGCCATTATCCGTATGTCGCGTCTCCGGGGGGAGACTGTTCTTTTGGCGAAACTTAAACCAGTACCTGTAAAACTGCAGGAAACCTTCGTATTATCTTTCCTTGATAAAGACGATGTTCGGGTCAATGAAACTGATAATTCTGCCCTGCTTTAATATTGAAAAGAGGAGCGGGAGTGGGCAAAACCGAGACAAATACAGAAAAGATGAGTTCTGAGCTGAAACGACTTATGCAGCATTTTGATGATCAATGAAGGATTGTGCTTGGTGTTTGGCTTTACATGCTGACCGAAATAACAGGCCCAAGTGTCGAAAATTACCTAAGTTTGGCAAACGGTTTCTATGAGTGTATGTTTCCTGCTCTATTTAAGCGTTGTATTTAATTAAGTGATATAACTGAAAATCTTGAGCTCGGTATTTGATGTTTTGCTTTTCTATTCTCTCTCTCTCTCTCTCTCTCTCTCTTTATTTCTCTCTCTCCCTGTTTATCTCTCTCTCTTTTTTTTTTCAGGCCAGTGTTGATTAGGAGATCTTGAGGCCAATGATGTTGTCAGGCCCAACTAGTAACGTAAAGCTCTTTGTCGCGGGAGCGGAATATCATACGAAAATGATCCACGTGTCGCATCATCGTCGGCCGCTCGGTATGGCCCTGAATATGATGACAGAGCTCAGCTCAAGTCATGGCCTAACATCCCCAATTACCAGCTGTTCGTAGTTGTTTGCGTCATGATGTTGGACCAAGAATGGTCTGGATATCGTCATTTTGACAGTAATGACAGTGTTTTTCTTTCTTTCTTATTTTCTTTCTTTCTTTCTTTTTTTCTATAATATTTTCCCCTCAGGGGAAAGCCCAGGACTAGAGAGAAAACGATTTCATAGAGTTTCATACAGTGAATAAGTTGGATATGCACCCCTTCCTTTGATCTTGTAGCAGAGTGCCTAACAAACGAACATGGCAAGTATCACAAAAAAGTGGATGATATCATTTTTCTTTTCCAAATCCGACTTTGCTCCATGGAAGTGGAATCTTGGCCACTCAAGCTCCCGATTTAAGAGACCATAAAATTGTTGTTGGTAAGCAGAAAGAAAATGTATACAAAAAGCTGATGATGATGATAGTGACGGTTACAATAGAATTAAAAACTACAATACCACGGAACTTTTAACGAGTCAATCAGTCCTCACTGCCATCTGTTTTTTTTTTTTTTTTATCTTATATCGTTATCGTGGTTAATATTCCTACAATTTCCACTTAGCACAACTTATGTCAAGCTGTTTCGGAGAATTTAATTTGCAAAAATAATATGGCATCTGATAACGAAAGATGAGAGAGATTCCACACTGACAATCTATTTTTATTTCCTTCGTTCCCTTCCAGGTGGATAACTACGACAGCAGATTGAGAAAAACAAAGCAAAACGAAACAAAGAAATAAAAAAGGCCGGAGAAAATGGGGGGGGGGGGGGGGGAGAATGGGATGGGATGGGAGAGGTATAGAGACATACAGTTGCAGGACATATGTTACTAGCTCCGATTTCATCAGTGCTTGCTGTTCTTGCAAAGTAAATGAATATCTCATTTTTTTTTTTTTTTGACCTTATGTCGTTTGCTTCTTATTTTTTTTTTCAAGCCAAGTGGAGTTAAAGAATATTAACAAATAATGCGCTGTCAGATGTTTGTTAGATCTCTCTATCCAGCTCGGCACAAAGCAAGATGTTACTCCCCGACTGGCCCGACCACTTTTTGACAAACAGAAAAAAAAGAAGAAAAACAGCGTAAAGTAAGGAGAGGATCACAGATGATATTAAGGTGGATCAACAAAGCTCATAAAATCCCTTGACATTTATATAATAAGCAACAACTGACCCGATCATTATTAATCGTTGTTTAATCCTATCCTGTAGGATTTAGTCTTTTTTTTTTTTTTATTATATATAAAGTTTAATAAAGCTGCAAGAGAAATCATTACGTAACCTTGCCATTCACATCAAAAATCAGAATGTAATCAATGGTTCGATGCATAGGATAAAATAAGATAGGACCTGGTATACACGCTCAGATAAGACAACACTTATTCGTCCATATGGGACGTTCTTTTCCATCGCATCCCAGCAATGACAATAACAACAACAACAACGACGACGATGACGACGTCAGCAATAACCAACACGTTCAAACAGAAACAACTGAACAATGCACAACAACATTCCCTGTCTTGGTCGAACCAGCCCAAACACGCTCTAAGTTTACAATCAACTAAGCGTGTAATGCACAAACCTCAACAGTAATGCTAGCGTAATCATTTCTCCCGATTTCATAACGGGCTTATACTGCCTGCCCGCACGACAGTAGTTCTTTGTATGCTTTACACAAGAGAACCATCTCTGGAACACCCATGCTCAAATCTGCTTTACATCCCTTCCTTTGCGTGTCCAGTGTTGATTTGTTGTTGTTTCATTGTAATAATATCAGGTCAGCAAACGATGCAAATGGGACAATGGCCACAAACAGGGCACATTAAAGATCTGACCGAGTTGGCTATTACACTTAACAGTACTGGGAAAGAGACTACTGTGCAAGTTGATGTTGTCATATGGATAATTAAACTTCTGTGATCCGGTGTCTTATATCTAGTATTATGAGCATGCCATCTTTGTAGAGTATCCGATGGCGAATCTATTGAGGTAGTCCTTGAACGTAACTCGGAATACAGGTTTAAAATTCACTTCCTTTAATCCGCGTATAATGTTACTGCTTAGAGAGCAAAGTGATGTTCGCCAAGCACAGTGCTGTCTTTCTTGGATACTAGAGGGTAGAGTCAGGGTCAAGAAATAGCAGTTTAAATCTAAATGGCCATACAAGAACAGTATGTGTCTTGTTAATGTGTTGTAGTTTCTCGGAAAGCCATTCAAATACAAAGTATAACAAGCAGATCGGTTCCATGATATCTGTAGGGTCAACGCACAGAAACACGCGAGCATACTCACATACACACACGTGGGCACACAAACACTTACATACACGTAGTTAACAATATATTAATGGAATTGCTACTAGTCGGTCTCTTGCCATTGTTGTGCTCACGAAATGGTGATTGTGGCTGATCTGTCTGTGTTAATTTCTGACCTCTGTTAATTTCTGCAGTGTATGAGAACTTTCTGTAGCCCTGTGCTTGTCATTGTCTTCTTTTGTCTTCAGACAGAATCAGATCTGCAGTTTGTATCATTCATTTTATAGTGCAAGTCAGCGACGCCTTGTTTTGACTTCTCTCTCTCTCTCTCTCTCTCTCTCTCTCTCTCTCTCTTTGTTAGCTTTGTAATTCATTCGTATATTGTTTTAACTACAAATGGAAGGGTAGGGATTCAATTATAGAATGAATGAAAAGGATAGGAAGGTAGACACAGAAAAACAAGAAAGGGTGTTACAATGATGTCAAAAAAAAGTAAAAAGATGGGAGTATAGAACGGAAGGAAGAAAAAAAGAAAGAAACGGGGAAAGAAAGAAAGAAAGATCGAATAAAAGACGGGAATCAGAAAGAGAAAGAAAGAATAAAGGAAGAAAGAACAAAAGAAAGAGGAAGCAAAAAATGAAAAGAAATGAATGAAAGTAAGAAAGAACGAACGAAAAACAAAAAGACAGAAAGAAAGAAAGACAGAAAGAAAGAAAAAAGGCAGAAAGAAAGAAAAAAGAAAGACAGAAAGAAAGAATAAAAAGAGAGAGGCAGAGAGAGAGAGAGGGGGAGAGAGGCAGACAGAGAGAGAGAAACAGAGAGGGAGATGTTTCTCGGGCTAGCACCGACCAATCACGCGAAAACTTCCGTACACGGGAAATTGAAACGCCAAGTCGGCGGTGTGAAGGGGATGTCCGATTCTCTGCGAGCCGGCTCCCCATGCCCGCCACGGTGAAAACTAGATCACCCCTCCTATTCAATAAAAGGAGGGACCGGTTTCAAATGCTGTCACACGGAATCAATGGTTACTACATTCCTCTTTCCTTTCCTTCTCCCGCTCCTTCCTCTCCTCATTCCCCATTTCTCTCTCTCTCAATCCTTATTTCCCCGTCACTTACTCTGGTCATGTCCCTACACTCGACTCACGATCCTTCTCTCTCTCCCTATGCTCACGACCCCCTCCCCCTCCCTCCCTTCCCCCTTCTCTCTTTCTTGAAAATGTATATAACTGTGATTTTTTAATGTTTTTGTTAATGGCAGCCACCTGGAGTGATTTTGTTGTTGTTGTTGTTGTTGTTGTTGTTGTTATACATGAAAATAAGGTTTCCACATGAGAATATCTTTTCTCACAAACAAAATCAAGGCTGGCTAGGAGTTCTCCATGAGCAAACGGAGCCCACAGTCGATACCTCGTACATGTTGCAAATAGTCATTTTGATGTCTGGAGCGAAACGTAAACCAACCATTTTTTTTAATCATTTGTGTGTACTAACTTTAAATTTTTCTTTCTTTCTTTCTTTCTTTCGTTCTTTCTTTCTTTTTTTCTTTCTTTCTTTCTTTTTCTTTCTTTCTTCCTTTCTTTCTTTCTTTAGTTCTTGCTTTCCGCCTTTTTAGTTTTTTTTACTTATTTCCCCCACGTACAACAGCTTCATACACTTTTTTATTAATCCTACCACTGTGGTTATGGCAGTGTCCTGATACGTGTATAATAATGTCTCTCTAGATCATGATTGCCATTTATTTGCCCTAGCCGGTACGGCGTCTCCAGATCCGTGGAGCCAGTATCCAGCACAATCCCCTTTTTTTTTTTCTTAATGTTACAGCATCCACAGCGCAGTTTACATTCCATCAGACCACATAAAAGATAAAAGCGTCTGAGCGTCTTTCGGATTATCTGATACATAAGTAAGGTATTTCTTCCCCTGTCTGAAAAACATAACTTCCGATCAGTTGTTCTTCGATTTGATCACTACACACTAATGAATGATAATGAAGTCACATAGGTATTTGAATAAGACAACGGCTCAGATACTTAATACTGCTGATGTAAGTTATGTTTGTTCCTCCTCCTCCTAAAAAAAGATATCTTCTGACCCGTTATTCAGTAAATTTACCACATCAATGAATGATAATGAACCCACTCGACGGGTTTTGCCGTTGAGTGAATTAATGGTTTCAGCTTCTTCACTTCGACCCATCACCCATATCTTAGTATGTTCAGCTGTTAGAAAGTAGTTTTCATTATCTCGTTTTAACACTGCACAGAGCACCAGACAGTTTAAGTTCCCTAGATAAAACCGATGAAAGTAAAAGCGGGCCGGAGGGCAAATGTACATCCAAGAAAGTGGTGAGATAGCAGAGGTTTCAGACAGTGCAATTTTCTAAGGCCAGTCTGCGCCAGGACCCACAAACTGCCTGCAGGCTGGTCTGATGCTATCTCGGCCTGCCCCAATCAACAGGTTAGGCGAGACTGTCAAACCTTGCGACCTCTCTTAACCATTGCACCCACTTGACGCCTTCTTCTTCATCCCGTCCTCGCCTCGACTCTTGACAATCTCAACGTCTTTGTCTATTTCTACTTTTCATCATCTTTTACCCAGACATCAAAATTTGTCTCTTATTCCTGTCTGGGTCCGCTCTCTGTAACCTTACCTATTTACAGTACATTAATCTTTCATACGGGAAATATTTATGTCGACTGATGTGGCTAAAAGCATTATAAACTGCCAATCATTCATGTGGATAAAATCACACGCAAAATAAAAACGTAGCACAACATACTGTGATATGATGCGAACATAATATGTTGATAATACTCTCATCACTGAGTACGCGACAAAACATCTCCACTGCCTTCATCAAACATGGCAGCAGTTCTCAATATGAGGTTGACAAAAACGACGATGTGTAGGAAACCAGGAGGACAACGACCACGACGATGATAACGATAGCCATTGTGATTACTAAACGATGATTACTATTTCAACCTGTTTATTTGTTTGTTTGTTGTCCTACCGAGCAACCAACTTGTATGTATTTACATATTCATTAACTGAAGATGTTGCAAATTCTATTTCTATTATTAGAAGTTGACGGCGTCTGTCTTAATAATCAAGATATCTTACAATAGTAAAATGATGATGATGGGCGATGGTGATGATGACGACAAAATCAATTTCATCAGTTTGCAGTTAATTAATACTTCAAATCTGTTGTTTGTTTATTTCAATGCACTGAGTTAGCTGCGGTATCCAACAATCAGTGTTTTGCAGTTCTACAAAGGGTTCTACAATCTGATTAGTTCCATCAATGTATTCAACTCTAATTTATCGCTTCTATAGACTTGTTCTTTGTTTCTTTGAATGTATGAAGTTAGTCACCCGTTGACAGTCCGTCTTAAATTTTAAGCTGTCTATAAAATATTAATTCTGGTGATACTGATATTTTCATAAACTGATGATGTTGATGATGATGACGATATTGATCCTGATGCTGCTATTGATGCTGACAACGGTGATGATGCACATACAACGTTTGGTACTCACCTTCCGAGAATTTTACTGACACAGCCATGGCTGACCCTGAGCTGCCGGGAGATATCACAAGGCCGAATGCCGGCCTGGGCCAGTTCCACAATCTTGGAGCGGACAATGTCCGGCAAGGGCCGTCCGTTGACGAAGACGCCGCCCAGTTGGTTGACCCCTCCATGACCTGTGAGAGAAGACAAAATGGAGAAATTGGAGAACTACTGCGTCAGCTTTGGGTCATTGCCTACCACACTGCAATGTGACATTGACAGGCAGATACGGCAGGCAGGCATATAGACAGACAAACAAACAGATCGACAGGAACAGGCAGACAGCTATAGAGAGACAAACTGACAAGCAAACACAAGCAGCATGCAGACACCCAACTCCCCAGCCAGACAACAGACAAACAGCCTGACACACAGCCCCTCCCCCTCCCCGGGCTGATGAGCAATGGCTTGTTCATGAAAGAAGCGGTGAACCAGGGCTTAAATCATACATATCAGAGTTAGTTTCAGATTGCATGCAGAATCTCTTAGGACGGCACACATACTGCAATGCAGGAAATCAGTTTAGTAGTTCTGTTGTGCCATTTGAGTTCAAATGAAAACAATGTAGCACGACAAATCTTTAAAAAAAAAAAAAAACAGGTATTCTGAAAACAAAGAATGCCGTTAGCGTGGCCAACAACGAAATAATACGCTACATGCAGGAAATCCCTCCACAGAACGACCACCTCTATAGTAATCCCGAATGCCACACCGCCTGATGACCTTACCATAAGACCTGGAGCGGAAGTTAACCCAAACGCCCGTCACAGGGTCTAGATAGCAAAACAGAAACTGATAGGCTTGCACCGGCTAATGAACGTGCAAATGTTGCTCTCCTCTAGTAAACATTAGACACGTGGTCCCCTACAGAAATCATAACTGTGTTCTATCGACAGTGTAAGAACGCTCTAATTTGACGTGACTTGATTCTATGATGTTCTTCTTGTCACAAGCCTATAGCTAAAAATTAAAATAAAACTGATGTATTGCTTTGATTTCAAAGCACATTGATTTGTTTCAGTTAAAACTTGTTTACTGTTATGTTCCACACTGTCCCGTAAACGATATGAGTCTGATATAAGCTCATATTTGATTATGATTTTTTTACTATTATTATTATTATTTACTAAAAAAATGTTTTTTTATTCATCCCTATCCCAACAGTAATTGAGAGAGAGAGGAGGAGAAGGAGGAAAAGAAGAAGAAGAAGAAGAGGAAGAAGAAGAAGAAGAAGACGAAGAAGAAAAAGAAGAAGAAGAATCTCAATGCAGTTAATTGATTGAGGCAACATATTTAAAACACATTAAATGCTCTGAAATATTAGCTATCATCAACATATGTGTTCAGGACGAAATGTTTCAAAATACTTCAAATTAAACAACGGGAAAAAAAATTCACTAAGCCGCACTTTTATTTCTATTCAGCATAGAATCGAACATTAAAAATTCTACATCAGTGAAAGCCTGAGATATCACAAGCCGTGTTAAAGACGTGAAGAAATCCAAAGCCATTGCAAGTGTCTTTAGATCATTCACATGGAAACAAGAAGTGTTTTTTATTATTATTCTTTTAAATATCATTATTCTCCCACAGATGACTGACAATCTTCTCTATTCAATTTGTTATGTAGTCTTTTCGTTATGCTTTGTATAAAGTTTGTGTTGTTCTCCCTCCTCCTCCCTCCCCCCCCCCCTCATTTTTAAACAAAATATTTTTGTAAGATTTTTTTTTTTTTTTAGCCTATCATTGGTTTTACGTGGAGTTGAGTTAAATTAAAAGCAGATGAAAACCGATGGGAAAAAAGGAAGAAGAAGAGGGGAAAAGGAATCAGCAGTTCCAAAATTTTTATAGTTTTATTTCTCAATATTTTTTATTTTTTTTTTTTTTGTGCAAAATTAAACTCATTGTTAAAACGACTTTTAGCTACAGATCATTCCGCATACGCGAGCAAATAGAGAACATTATTAAACGTCACATTTCATAGTGATTCACGACGAAAAGGAAAACCAAAAACGTTCATTTGAAATACTTTTCATATTGCTGTCTCAATATGTAAGTTATCCTTTGGGAAACAGTCCGGAAAATAAAGAGTGCTTTAGACCCGAATGTTCAGTTAACAGAATGGCTTACAGACGGATATGCACTTGAGAGAATGAAAAAAAAAAAAAATTAAACTCATGAACAGATATCAATTTAAAGCTAGCGAAATGAAAATCATTAAGATCTAGGGCAGATCTTCAAGGATTTTCCACGATAAGAACAGCAAATTCATTTTATTAAACAAGCCATATATTTCAAACGTCCAAGGAAAGAAACTTTCTTTTCGATAACAATGTGTTAATCCGATAAAGACAAATCTAATTATTTATTCCATCCTAACCGCGGGAAGGGTTCAGTGTGAAGTGGGTTAATATCTGTCTCCCGTCTCTCCCTCCACAACTGTGACAGTCGTAACGCAACGGGACATGGAACATTAACATACTAGTATGTATACGTACGAAACTGTTACGCTAGAGTAATACGATTTACCGCCTGAATTAAGCGGGTTAATGTAGGGATGATGGTAATAATTGAGGTTCTGACAAGGGCTTGTACAAAAAAGGCGGAAATTTATCGTGGATGTAGAATAATGATAGAACAGAAGATGAAAGAAATATGGTGTACAAACTTAAGAAACAGGACGAGAGAATGCAAAAAATAATAAATGAATGAATGAATGAATAATAAAAATGAATAACTTAAGTAAAACATACAGACTGATAGACAGACAGACAGGCAGACAAGTAGGCGGGCAGGCGGGTGCGCGGACAGACAGACAGGCAGGTAGCAGAGTGATACAGAGAGATAGACAGGTAGACAGACAGACAGACAGACAGATGGATAGATAGATAGACAGATAGACAGATAGACAGATAGACAGACAGACAGACAGACAGAAGACAGACAGACAGACAGACAGACAGACAGACGGACGGACGGACGGACGGACGGACAGACAGACAGACAGACAGACAGACAGACAGACA
>JBCEWB010121034.1:904-11507 GCA_039654565.1 Peronia peronii | reverse complement strand
TATAAATACAGACTCCAGGGCAGCTGTCTAGCTCCAATATACACAGCTCTCACTGCAGTACATTCGTCCTCTTCGCAATACACTTGTCCTCTCTCTCGTACACTCTCTGATCCTCTTGGCCAAACCCTCATATATATACCAGCCCGATCTGAGTTACTCGAACTGTATGGAACGTGCTGGCGCCGGGGCACGTGATACACACGAGACCCGACAAGATCCGTGTAGATCGTTCCCGAAGCTCCACGGCGGCACACCACACCCTAAGCACACAGTTACAATCAACTGAACATCGCTCACAACACACTAGCGTATACCCCGCACGCACTATCAGGATTCGTTACACTTACTTTAAGTGTTCATGTGATATTTTATAGGCAATAGTGGGTGACAAGCCAAGTTCCTCCTATATTTCCTCATATGTTGTTCTCCTGTCTCTATCCACAAACTTTCGCACAGCTTTGTTTTCATTTATAGTTACAGAGACGAGTCTGCTTGAGGAGGGGTCTACTTTGGTGGTCTTTCTGCCACAATGAATTCCTGGATGCCATTTGTAAACAGTTGACTTGGAAGGGGCAGACTCTCTAAATGTTGCTATAAGCTGATCCAGACATTTCATAGCAGTTAAACCCCTTCTGTAATCATACAAAATCGTTGCTTGAAAATCACGTGCGTCCAGCTTCATTTTGACGTTCGGAGATGCACTTACCTCACTTCACACTTCCAGTAAAAAAAAAATGTTTTTGTTGAAAAATTATGAAAAGAAATTCCCAACCATATAAAGCATTTATATTCCAAATTTGAAGCCAATAGGACCACTAGAAATAGGTTAGTCTGAGCATACAAAAAGGTATACTTCGTACTGCTCACATATGAGAAACATATGTAAAGTCATCTCTTTCCAATATCAGATAAGAAGAGGCTGGCGGAAGAAAAAGAAAGTATAAGAAGTGAGCACTTTTTCATGTAAGGAAAGCAAAAATTATGTTTATAATTAATGTAACATAGTACCGGGCACCCTTTTTCTGAAGTTAGATCTTGTACTATCTAGTTCTGCAAGTATTACTATGCAGCCTTTCAATCCTGAAAAAGCTGGATTATCTCCGCTTTAAATGCCTCCCCAGTTTTGGTGAGAAGAATTTTTATAAATAGAATTTTTTGAAATTTAATCTGGCATTTGGAAATTTTGCCCGGAAAGCGGTATCTCAGCCCACTCTTCATCCGAATTTTAACTGCCAATGGTTCTTTAACGTATACACACAGATCTCCAATATATATTCGCCCGTATCCAGAAGGCTGGATGTTGGCCCCGATAAGATTCGAATTCCGAACCTGCGCCATAAGTTTTTCGCCGAGGAGGAGACCCTCAATCCTTCGGCCGCCACGGCGGCTCAGGTATCAGTTCTGAATTGGTTTATCACTTTCTCTATCGGTAACTTGGGCGGTGATGTCTATTATTTTGAAAAAAAAAATTAAAAACTAAAGCAATTTTCTTCTCACTAGGCTGCTAACATAGAATGTGATCCTGAAACCCAACTAATCAATTTAACTTACGGATTCTGGCGACAAGGCAAATGTCATACGACTTTTTAAAAAAAAAAGTCTGGTCTGTATTCATTTGTGAACTACTGTGCCGACAGGCAAAACGCAGCTATGTCATCCCTCCCACCTATCCTGCTTCCATCCAAAGGTAAATATAGTACTGTCTAAATAAAATCGCGTTTCATACATTCCTTTTCATCAGTGAAATTTGTTTTTTTTTTTACCAACACTATTATTTCTCTTCGCCAGACACAAGCAGGGTCTTGAACAAGCAAAACATTTTTCCTCTTGTCATCTGAAAGATCGACCCCCCCCCCCTCCCCCCTCAAAGAAAAAAAAAACGTAATAATCACTTCGATAAAAAGGAGAAACATGTTCCTAACACCATGAGTTCCTCGGAATTTTTCATGATGAAATTTAAGGAAAGAGCCCCAAAATTTTGTTGTTTCTTCCTCTTCACTGTACTTATTAATTTAACAACCTTTGAAATAAACAGAACTGTGTTCTTTATTATAAATGTTGTCAAGTTTTCCCACAGGAGATAGGTTCTCTTCTACCCTCTTCTCCCCCCCCCCCCTCCCCCACCCCCCTCTACACTACGCTCCTTCTTAAAAAGTCGAATGGTGTTGACGATCTATAAAAGTACGTGATCTACATCGCGTTGACCAGTGTCCAAGACGAAGGTTAGAGCATAACTAGATCTCATTGTATGTATCTCTACCGTGACTGCAATCCAATGAAATTAATTTAATAATGATATTATTATGTCTTGATCGTTCAAAACAAAGACGTGTTCTACGTACATAAATACACCTTATTTTGTTATTTACGTACATTTTAAAGCTTTATAAACCTCTGTTATCAACCCTCTCTAGTGTTACACACTAACTTACCGTATATCTGTTACAGTGAGAAAATTATAAATCTTAATCACATGTAAATAATTTTTAATTCTATATGGGTACTCACTATTTAATTTATAACGGCGCATCCTGCTATACAGAATTACATATATACATGTACAGGTAAAAAAAAAAAAAAAACCACGATACGGTGACGCCGCGAAAAGTGAACATGCGATAAACGAGAGAATACTGTACTACTGCTTGATGAACACGGGGCATGAAAACTGCCGCACAAGGCTCATTTAATACAATGTACTGCGGTGCTGAACTTATATAGGGAGACAGATCACTTGGCCAGAGTTGCAGTACAGGATGTTGAATCACTGGCAGTGTTGGATCGAAGATTAAAATCAAGGTTGCTGGTGTCTTTTTATGAAAAAATACGATGTTTCAAGTTGTATGTTTCTACACAATATGCTTGTAATAATGTACAAATTTGAAGTGATCAGTTGTTTATTTGTTGTTGTTCTTGTGTTGTTGTTGATGTTGTTGTTGTTGTTGTTGTTTTGTTAGTGAGACTTATGTATATAAAGGCACAAAATTATGACACAAGATCTCAGCACTGAAGCGCCACACGCTGCCCTGAGATCGATGAAACATATCAACAACACCATTATCAGTCAATGAATGTTAATTACAATACAAAGTCATGGGATACTACGGTGGGAAATACCCAATGCTGAATGTAAGATAGGCGATCGTTTTCCTTGAAAAAAAAAAATCGCACAATGTAGGATTTTTCGCTTCTAACTGAATATATAAAACTAAAAGGGATGATTACTATCACACACTGTGACAAAGCAGTCAAATGTATTGAATATCCCCCCCCCCCCCCCCCAAAAAAAGGAACATCCTGTATTATTGAGAAAGAGACCAGGATCTAATACAGCGGGGCCCTCCACTGTTGACTGTTGACACTGTTCACTCGTGAGGAAGAAGGGCTCCCTAATGTTCTGGCGTGCATACCATCACAGGCCGGTATGGCTATTTGTGAGGCTGGGCTCAAAGCTTACAACGGCAGGATGAGATCATCCCTAAAATCACCTGATGGGGAACCTGCGTGCTGATCGACAATAATGGCCATCGAACTAGCAAAGATACTATTTCTAATTAATGGCACCTCTGACAATAGTTCTTTGAGGAGAATATCAAGGAAAACTGGGTTGTCCAGTTTCAGAATCACAGGCTGTCAAACTAAAGTCACGATTAAAAAAAAGAGAGAGAGAGAGAATAACAGTAAACACATAACTAATATGTAAAAATAAAGACGTATGAAGTTTGGAATACCAATCCACAGTTACAAAGATAGTGACGCCAGCTCCCGTCTTTCCCACGAAAATATAACTGTGCGAAAACACTGCCTCTGTTTTGAATTGGCTGAAAGATGGCACTGATCACGTTTGTTTTGCTACACAAGAACAGAAACATGCCCGGTAGATGAATGTATGGCTGCTAACTGTGAACGTTTCATATGCTGCGAGAAAGACAGGGGAACGAATTTATAGTGCTGGTAAACATCCTATTTAGCCTCAGATAACAAGCAATTCCTATTACGCGAGTCAATTTTTTTCGTACAGAAGGGGCCCTCAGTCTCAGAATAAAGAGGGTCTATAGATATCGAGATCCTGCTTACCTAACTATATTTATATATCAAAGAAGACTAACAAGGATGTTGCACGAAAAGATGAGAAAGCGGAACAGACAATTCAGGATGTGAGGTGATTCACTCAATATATTCGTACATGCACCTCCCGGCACATAAGTGAGGTGACATTGTATTACACCCATCACGAAGTTGGTGTGCTGGGGAATGATTAGAATGGTTGATAAAGCATAAAATGACCACAGCAAAGAGATATCGGATAACTAGGTTTATAACTTCAAGCACAAATGCAGGATTGTTGATGTCACAATCAAGAAGGCTATGCATAGAGAAATCGATCGCATGCCGTTGTCCCTCTGTACGATATCATACGTCTTGCGGATAACATCATAAATTTGATCCTGCAGTAACAATAAAAGAGAGCTAAATGTTATATCTTAGAAAATTAACTTAGTTGTAAATTTTACTTGTTCAGCTTATAAAATAGAAGGTACTCACCAGCTTTCATCACTGTGTCATCGTTTGTCCTAATTAATGCTAGTGCCAGTAGCAACAACATGTAAACCAAATAAAACAAATCATTATTTCACAACTATATGTGACGACAATGTCAAATTCGGTTTCCATTTCCTGAAAGGATCACTGCATTTCGGAGACACAACACAAAACTGTTGACCTCGTGTTCATGATGGGCAAATCACGCGCGAGCAATCACGGACAGAAATGTTTAATAGCTTTCATTATTCACATCATTTTTTGTTTAGATTTCAGGACTTCTATATTTGAAACTAATAAAGCAAACAAAAATGCTTGAAAACCTAAGTGAATTTCGTAATAAATCAGTGCGCATGTCATGCCAGCCACTAAACAGTCGCCGCGAAAACGAAAATAGTACCTCTCACTTTCCTGAACTCTCGCCCGGGGCCACTTCAGCACTCACGAGATACAGTGATGGTTTTGATACCCAGATATAAACTTACGCAAGGGCAAATTTAAACACTTCGAACAGAAATCAATGTTAAACACTATACGCACTCAGGTGTGTCCCAAAGATAATGATTACATTATTTTTAAAAAATAATAATATTATTAAAGAGGATAGTATTTCTGTACACATTTCGATAGAACAACTCTTATATAGGATTATTTTCCCCTCGAAAAACATATACGTGAAAATTTGTATATCATTCAGGAATTCTTCTAAAGCTAAAAGTTAAATCAAATGCCCACAACTGAGAACATACAAAAGAGTGCTCACATTCGCGCTCTCATTGAACGGTTTTCACGCCTCTGGTCTTACCGTGTAATGGGAGGTGCGATGTGCAAACCAATATCGTACTTTGGATTTGTAAAAAGCTGGTACCAAAGCACAGTATATATCTCCAGTTGTCAAGATTCCATCCTGACAAATGTTCCATACTTGACCTCTTCTTTCTGAATATCACTGATGACTTTCAGTTTGCACTATTTTTAATCTCATGTTTTCAAATCGCAAGATAGTATATTTCATCCGTAGTATTTGATTTCAGCTGCAAATTTCTTGTAACAACATCGTGGGAATTGTTTTCTTCATTTGACCTCTACGTCTACTTTATTCTTTTATAGTTTATTATGTTTTCAGCTTGGCGATCAATGTGCTTTACTTTTTAAAGTGATAATTGTTCAGCTTTTAAAATCTTGTATTTTATTTTTTGTTAATACTGTCATCAGCTTGTCTGTTCTTGTTTTTACGTACTTCTAGTAATTGTTTTGGATATCAAATTTCTCTACGCGATTTTAATTGGTTTCATTTTTCAAACTCTCGCACTATATTCTAAGCAATGGAAGATAGTTTTGACCAGCCCTATTATTTCCCTTTGCTAGATACAAGAGCTGTTGAACAAGCATTGTAAACAAGAAAAAATCAGGACTTTACTTCTTTCATGCGAAAGACTGATTTAAAAAAAAATCAAATTATTACAAAACGAAGAAAACATCTTCCTTAAACCACGGATTGTTCGGAATTTTTTATGATGTAAATTTCAAGCAAAGAGCTCAAAGGTGGATTTTTTTTCCCACTGTTTGTTCAACACACACCGCGTGTGTCTAGCAACGGGAAGTAACAGAACTAGTACGCAGTCAAAATTATCTCCCATTGTAACAGTTGAGTGTGCACGTTCTTGCTCTTCAGAAATCTTGCTTTCATCTTATAACTCCAGTATTTCACACATAGTAATTGCTTTCAGCTCAGGCTCTATGTGACCTCATCCCAGCTGTGGTGGATTTGCCAAGTTTGCCGCAGGAACAAAATGACAAACTGGGACAGTTTTCATACTATACTCTTGGCATGTGGCACTTTGTTTCCACTGCAGTAAAATCGTCATGATTGTCATGAGTCCAAGACTGTGCCTGAATGAGTTATAGTTTATTATTTTTTAAAACATATTTTCCTGACCTGCTCCCTGTATATCTATTACTCTACTACTTTCTTTCAGTCCCCCCCCCCCCCCCTTCCACCCCTCCCAATATCTTGCTCCCCTAATGTCTCTGGTCTTTCTTTTTTTTTTTTTTTAAATGATTCTGTCAGCTGTGCTAACAACGTGACATTTAATTATCTCCTCTCCAATCCATAAAATCGGCGAGCACAAAAATAGATCTATTATTCCATGTGAACACAGTAAGACAGAATAAATGAACAACGCACTTGCATGCATTGAAATCTACGAACACACTTCTAGCACATAATAGATTAGATAACATCCATGCCAAAATAAACGGATTTTCAAGCAAAGCATCTTTTCTCAGCAGCCAGCCAGCCAGAACCCCAATCCTTGAACAGAGTCTTGAGTTCATAATCTGCCAATGACGACCACACAACTTCACCAACTGCCTCCAACAGGCGGCCAAACGTACATAACATGGATGCGTGTTTCCAATTTCCCTAAAACGGCTGCCCAGATTTCCAATTCCTATAATCCCTCTCGGAATATAAACGTCGTTAAGACGTTACGAGCTAGGAAAACCTCGCAATAAAACTGGCACGATATCAGCCCCTGGTGTTCAAAAATGCCATAAACATGGTAGAAACAGCAATCATCAAACGTATATAAACGTTTCATGCGTGTAACAGGTATGACAGTACACAATAAAGAAAAGCAGAGATCGTGGACCAAGTGCAAAGAATGCACGGCAATATCACATTGAATTGCCAAGGTTGTATGCAGCTCTGATCATCAGATATTCTGTCACTATATAAAATACATTTTTTTAATCATTCACATCGTCACCAGACATTTCGTTCTTATTATCTACAGTGATGGTGTGAAACAAAATTGAAGCAGGACCGACACTGCAGCTACAAATAATGCACAATGCATCTACAATTATGGTGAATTATTAGTTTCCTGTACCCATGCTACATTTTTCAAACCCCCCTCTCTCTCTCTTCCGAAATCTTGGCTTATAGACTGCATGTACTGTTAAAGTATTTCCCTGGAGATCTCCTGCATCAACTATGTCAACCATCTGCCTGGAGCATGGACTCGTACAACACCTAATATCATCATCAATTCAGAATGGCGTACCTTATTTTGATTTCTGAAGACTATGGACACGTGCTCGAATACACAGGCAACTCAACAATCTTGGCTCTTAGTTCGTAATTTCTCTCGACACGTCTTTTGATTTTTCGACCTCCCACAATCAATTCTCTTGACACAAACTACAAAGAGATATTTCGAGGTCAGCCACATTGTCATGATCGAGAGATTTTCGCTCACATGCTGATTTGTGTGCATGCTTTGCGCATAGCAGGCAGCTCTTGACCTGCGATGAGCATTCAGGCATGTCCACACTGTATCAGCAAACCTGTTACATTTTGGAGGTCAGGTGTGTAGGTTATGCACGTTAAAGAACCTTTGGCAGTTCAAAATCGATGAAGAGTAGGCAAAGCCACGCTGTTCGGGCAAAATTTCCAAATTCCAAATTTCTACCCACAAAAATCCTCAAAAAAAAAAAAAGACAGCCACCTAAATCCTACTTTCTTAGGACTGAAAGGCTTTAAAGAAAGAAAGAAAGAAAGAAAGAAAGAAAGAAAGAAAGAACTGTTTCCTCGGTCATGTTGCCGACCTCGAAATCCCTCACTAAAGGATTCGTCACATCATACGACACTTCTCTGTCACTCTTTGCTCTTTCTCCCTTCCTCTCTCTATCTATTTGTCCGCCTGTCTGTCTGTGTGTCTGTCTGCCAGTCTCCCGTTTCATTCGGTTGCAAAATAAATGGGAAATCAGCAATAGCATCTGATAGCCATTGTATATTTACAACAAGGGGAAAAAAAAAGCAGGATTGGGATGAGCACAGGAAAGAGAAAAAAAGTGACCGGGAAGGTCGAGACAAATTTGTCGTTGTATCCAAGCCCGACAATCCCACTCCCGGGCACGGTTGTATGAGGGGTGATTACTTAAAAGCATCGGCCCGCTATCGGTGATAAACGGTGGATACTGCAGCCCAGCATCAAAGGACGGCACACGGGTCGATTGAACAGCGCCGATCCCGGCAGATTGGAAAGGTAAATAAATAAAGAGGACAGCCATACGGAAGCGAGGGTTGACAAATGAATGAGGCACTGATTTGTTGTCCGATTAAACATAGTACACACACATAACTACAAGTGAAGCGGCGGGCATGACTGTATTACCGTAAACAATGTCTATTACCCCAGCTTGATATGAGATCGCATCCACAAAGTCACAGCTGAATAACGCTGAGCACGGCATCAGTGATAATTATGTATGTTCGTACATGCCAAAATGATATACCGAGGTATGAAAAGGTTACTAAATCAGTGTATGTCGAAATCGAACACGATTGACAAATGTAATAACTCAATCACATGTTCAAATCAGTGCCAACGGCTTTAACAGACTGAGTGTAAAAAATATAAAAAAATATTTTAAAAACAGAGAAAATGTGTAATTCTGTTTCAAACTCAGCTCCCGAGTATACATTGTTATGTACTGGCCGGATCAATACAATATCCGCTGTCTTCTAAAAACCGCATACCGCCCTACAAATAGAACTACATGTATGTTCAAATCTCGGCAAAAGGTGTTTCTCTTTCTGCCAGTGAACCGACAGCCGAGACGGAATCACGAACACGATATGCTAGGCTTTCTTGAGGCTCAGACTGCCATCGTCCGTTTTAATAACATTACAATATAACCCATGTAAGACTATTTTCTGTCTTAAACAGGATAGAATTTCGGTCTCTCGAGCATGTTCCCCACGAACTCGACTGTTTGATCCTTGATAAAAATGAGTTTGGTTTCTCGAAGTCTGGTAACTTTGAGTTGTAAACGTTACACGTACATGAAACCCTCATACACTGTGATAATACTGAATCGCTGTGAGCATATTAGTGATCCAGATCGATTCTATATCCGCCATAAAAAGTGCTATAAAAACGGCCTTTTTTTTTTCTTTCTCTTTTCTTTTCTTTTTTTTTTTTTTTTTCTATGTCTGTCTGTGGAGGAGTTGGGGCTTGAAAGTGGGGTGAAATTGAGGGGAGGGTGTTGACAAAAGAGCGGTAGACTGGGACAATGAAAACAAATGCAATGCGGATGTGTACAAAGGCATATCATATATAAAATATATATATTACAATAAACGCACTTTTACAAAACACATGGAAGTATTCCCTATACCATACATAAACAGAGCTAGACAAACATAAAATTATCACCACCTATTGGGCTGTAGAGGACTTGACCGCTGAAAATCTCATGTACACAGGAAACTACAATTTCAGCTTCACCCTCCCAACTTTTTTTTTTTTCTGACTTGCTGTTTCAGATGAAAACTGTGTATGTTTTCCTTTCAATGTTACTGTACTTACAGCTATCCACAATACCCTGCTATTCCATTCTTTCACTGGTTTTGAGTGTGCTTTGCTACATAGATGCCCTTGCCAACAATAAATGAAACGGCCAAAGGATTATAATTTATTGTCACTGGGTTCTATTGTCACAGTAAAACGATTGGTTTGTGTTCAAATACAAAACATGATGTGCAATAGATGATTATCATAATGGACTCCATCCAACAACACATCAACGCACCTGCCGACCTGCACGACTGTCCTCTTCAATCACGCCACGGAAAGCATCACGAGGGAAGTAAGAGCGTAAGTCTTTTACTACAAGTAATGACAACACTCCGTATATTACATGTATATGAGGATTGCTGTGACCGTTCTTCTTTTTTTTTTTTTTAAATTAAATCGCCTGCCATTGTATGTCAATACAACTCATGCTGAGACATTCTATATTTTATCCCTCTCAATTATCTCATTATGCTATCTTGACCAAAAAAAAAAAAAACACTGAAATCTCCATCAGACTAAGTAAGATGTTTAAATTAAACCCATTTTTTTAACTGAGTACTCTGCTTGTGCACCCACTAAATGATAACGAACATAATCGCGTAGTTTGACCGAACTCACTGTTGTCCCTGGGCTGAAAAACAAACAAACAAAGAACAATAACAAAAACTTAAGCGGGGGGGGGGGGGGGGGGGGGG
>JBCEWB010121024.1:0-11507 GCA_039654565.1 Peronia peronii | reverse complement strand
CAGACAGACAGACAGACAGACAGACAGACAGATAGATAGATAGATAGATAGATAGATAGATAGATAGATAGACAGACTGACTGACAGACAAACGGACAAGCAGATAGACAGATAAATAGATCTCCATAAAAAGTGTGTGTGAATGAGAAAGAAAGAGAGAGAGAGAGAGAGAGAGAGAAAGAAAAAAAAAGCAAAATCACGAGAATTCAACGTTTTTGCCTCATCATCTGTATGCTTGCAGTGACCTGATTCCTCGTAGGGCTGACAGGCAAAAGACAACCCATATTTCCATTGGAATGCACTAATGAAGGTATAACACCAGAGTCAATGATATGAAGGATAGTCAAGCAGTGTCTTTGTCCTGACATGATGATGTCTATTTCTGCAAGAAGAGTGGGTTTAAAGAGAGACAAAGAAGAGAAAGAAAGTAAGAAAGAAAAAAGAAAGCAAAAAAAGAGAGAAAGAAAGAAAAAATAAAGAAATAGAAACAATAAAAAGACAAAAAAGAAAAAGGAGAAAACAAGAAACAAAGAAGGAAAGAACGGAAGAAAGAAAGAAAGAAAGAAAGAAAGAAAACAAAGAAAGGATTGTGATAATGGAGAAGAAACGGTACCTTCGATGATGTAGACAAGAAGACAGAAACGAGGATGACGGAAAAGACGAGGGAAATGTAATAAAATTACGAGCAAACCTTTCCAGTTCTCGCTAGTTAAGCAAGATTACTGATGTCTGCATTAAACGGAGAATTTTTTTTTTAGAAGCTCCAGCCTGGTCATAGAAAGCAATTACTAATGGAACTTTAAAAGACTGGTTTTGTTGCCTCTAAACTCTGTTTACGAAGCAATTTCTCGCCTCTTTCAAGACGTTTCTGATTGCATTTCTTCTAAAAGATTACAGAGCAAAGATTAAAATAACCA
Organism: Peronia peronii; assembly: GCA_039654565.1. Taxonomy (NCBI): domain Eukaryota; kingdom Metazoa; phylum Mollusca; class Gastropoda; order Systellommatophora; family Onchidiidae; genus Peronia; species Peronia peronii. The sequence continues at coordinate 10,590 of JBCEWB010121024.1, read as the reverse complement.
TAATATTTACACATCGTGTACTTGCATCACCCACTGAAAAGAAATATGTATTTCCATCCACTGCAAAGAAAATACTGCAAGTGAACACTGCAAGCTCCTGATGCCAAGACCTAACCTCCGAGAGCAGAAGAAAATTAGTCTATCGATTTTATCTATGCTGTTACAGTAATTTGTGTGAGAAAATAGAAAACTGAATCAAAATGTCTAGTGTGTGAGTCTATCCTGCTATGCAAGTTATTTACGTTCTTCTCCATTCAATTTGCTACTTCAAGTCATTGATTTGGCACTGCGTTCAACAAACCCACAGTGAACCAGAAGCAGAGGAGGAAAAATACAAAGAAAGCTGAAGAAATAAACAAGGATTTTCAATGATGTATCCGTGTGCCAGAGTGCAAACGCTCTATGGAAAATGTAGGTACAGATGGCTTTCTTCAGTAACAATAATAACTGTAATAACTGCAATGTTGATTGGCAATGGTTCATATTCGACTAAGCACAAACCTGGGAATCCCTGGCGGAGTGTTTGTACCTCCTACTAAAAATAAAACACGCATTGTGTGTGTTACCGCTTCACCACGAGATCGGAGAACAGTTGTCACCTGTCATGTGCATTTTTTTCTTTTTTTAGTATGTCAATGGCCGCGACAGTTTTGAGTATTTGTACCTCCTACTAAAAATAGACGGGGATTTCCAGCCGTTCGCTTGGCCGGAAAAAATCTGTTGTTCTCACGTCACAATATATATTATTAATGTGATGAGTACAGCCTTTCCAGAATTATAGCGAGTGCCATGAAAGCAAGTAAGTAGACTTAAGTCAGTGAGCAACTACATGTATAAAGAAACATCTCTGAATGTTGAGATTGACGAAGTCTGATCAAACTGGTATTGACAGGTTACTGGTTAACAGTGCATCTTGCAGGTGTGCTTTAAAAAACTGACAGATATATCTGCATGCAATATCATTCATAACAAAAGCATCTAAGAGCTGTGAAATTGCTGAATCACTTCATAAAAAATATTCTATACTTTGTGGAATCACTCAGGGTCACTTTGCCGAGACTAGCATTGTCACTGTCACATCATTTCTCAGGTAACTAAAACTGAGAGAAATCGAAACGACTTTTATTATGTATTTATGGATTCTATCGAACAGGCAGTTGGAGAACGACAGACAAGCATAAATGGCTAAACATATAGGTATATACAAAATTAGACAGACAAGTAACCAGAAAGACAAACAGATACACAAAATACCAGGCTGAAAGAAAGATAGATAGCCTGGACACATGGTAAACTTTGAGAAAATCCAAGATTAACTCCTACCTGAAACAACAGCTCCATTGTTCCATGTCATTCCATGAGGTCTAGCAGAGAAAATAATTCAGACAACGTAGTTGCTTCCGGAAAGTGAACAAACTTGCCATATTACACGCGATTGCTCTACGATTTACGCCAGCCCCCTGCGACTTCTACTTAAAGAAAAAAAATGCATTCAAGAAGTATCTGACCTCATTTCAGCGACAGACAGATCTAACACTCGAACTGTCAGCAAACCTAGATAGGCTTCACTTCAGCAAGCATGTTACGACTAACTTTGCGACGCATTCCCCTGTTCCGAATCTCTACCTGTATTATGTTACAGTACGCCCCGCTGGTCACTAAAACAGGACGCTATTTTCTACACTTGAAGTCGTACACAATCGGTGGTAAAAATACATCTGATAGAATATGATGTAGGTATATGTACAATGATTGTGCACGAGAGTAAATCAATCAATGGCCCCATTCATTAATCTGCTCAAATAAAGCAAAACACCACCACCACCATCACAACCGCCACCCCCAACAAGAACAACAACAACAAGAACAACAACAACAACAACAGCCACAACAACAAGAACAACGAAGATCAATGCGGATCCACGTTAGCAAGTTCGGTTTCGAAAAAGAAACAGCAGACTTTTTTTTTCGTCACTTCTAGTCTCCAACCTGACCTCGAGGTAACGTTCCTTGACTCCTTGCAGCAAATCATTGAGAGCACTCATAATCCCAATTGATCAGAATTTAGGATAAGTGGCACAGATGTGGCAATATTTACCACCGAGCATATTATATCGCACAACATATACGCGCACATTTTCTCTCTCTCTCTCAAACACACACACACTTCTTTTGAAAAATGTGTTTCTATCATATTGCAACGACTCATATATCCATCGAACGAAATTATTTGAAGGGAAACAAATAATCCATTGTCTTTAGTGATGAGTAAAACTGTGTGTTATTTAGAGATTCAGTGATCAATCTATGATTTGCCTGAGTTTTCATTTTGCAACATCCGAATACCTATTGAACTCCTCCACCCCCCGCCCCCCTCACAATCCTTCAGCTCTCCTCTAAAAAAAAAAAATCCCATTCCACAAATAACAGGAAAGTATATTCAGTATCTAAGCTGGAAAAGCACATTGAAGAAAAAAAAAAGAAAAGAAAGACACTTGCACATTTTATTTCTGTTTAGTCCAAGCTGTAAGGAAATCAGTACCAGAAGCGTTAGTAGGAAAGTGAAGACTACCGCCATCTTATTTCCAAACTTGTCTACAGGCACACGCTTAGATATATAACATGACAACAAACAAAAATATGGAAACATAACTTTAGATTTCACTTACTGTTGACCACGTGGGGCGCTGCTGAATACATGAAGATTAATGATTGCTTTGTTTGATCCTTATAATGCAATTGGATCTATAAAATCTACTTACTGACTGTACCACGGACTGGGTTATATTCTAACGCTGGAACCAATTGTGTGGCACACCTAGCGGCACAATGTAATAGGTTAATCCTCTAATCTGGAAAGGGCAGAACTGGGTGCTGGGATGACCGCATACACTTTAAAGTAAAGGTTGTGGGCAAATTGTTCAATGGGTATGGCATGCACCGTATTGTGTCGGTGGAAGAGAGAGATAGAGTGGTGGGAGGAGACAAAGCAAGAACTAGAGGGAGCAAGAAATAGATCGACATAACTGGAAAAAAGGCATGAGAGAGAGAGACAGGCAGTGAGAACGCATCTGGGGAGGAAGAGAAATGACAGATATAGATAGAGACAGATGGAGAAAGAGAGAGAGAGAGAGAGTGAGAGAGAGAAATAGGGAAGGACAGAAATATTGAAATGGGTGAAATAAAATCGTCTTGGAATTGTAGGACTGCAATCCTTCCACAATCATTATTATTTTTTTTACTTAACAAAAATTATATATCCAATGCCTATTTTAAAAAAGATATATGTTTAATTATATAATATATTATTAAATTTGTTTTTTTTGTTTTTTTTTACGAAGCCCGATTGGGGTTAGGAGTCCCAGTCGGGCCAAACTGGAACAGAGAGAGAGAGAGAGAGAGAGAGAGAGAGAGAGAGAGAGAGAGAGAGAGAGAGAGAGAGAAGGAGGGAAGGAGGGAGAGAGAGAAAGAGAGAACGAGAGAGAAAAACAGTTAAAGAGAGGGGGAAAGAGAGCAAGTCCGGATACAAGGCGGTGGACAGACGGACAGAAAGACAGACATATAAATGCGTTATGAACAGCTTCATTTGATTACGAGTATTACTGATGGTCTCCTTTCCCACCAGGAAGTAATAAATGATTATATCATCCAAAGTGGGAAGCAACAACAGATACAAAACAGGAGAAATGCAACTCGAAAAAAAAAAAACATGATGCTTTATCTATTTTGCTGGAGAGCAACTGGAGACCACAGTTCACTGACTGAGACTGAGGAATAAGATGTTACAAATAGGCAGGCAGTAAGATACCTGCTGTCTGTGGTGCACAAACTCAAACTGGGAGAGAGGATAGTATGAAAGACAGTAAAGCTGTGAGAAACCAAGAAAGTTTAAGATAAAAAAAAGCAGAAAAAGAAAGAACGAAAGACAGAAAGAAAGAATGAACAAAAGAAAGAAAGAAAAAACGAAAGAAAGAAAGAAGAGAGAGAAATAAAAAGAGTGTGAGAGAGAAAAGGAATGAGACCATGCTAAGAAATGGGCCGCCATCAACATTCTAAGAGGTTATCTCAAATTAAAAAGATCCTATAATTCATAAAGTCAAGTACTTGCTTATAACTGAGGCTTGCAACAAACAGAGCTGAAATAAGATACGCGATAAATTCTTGTTTACATAATCAAAAGTTCACATTCCATTCTTTACGCTTAACGCGCTTTCTCTTGTAGTTTCTCATACAAGCAGAGCAAGGACCTGTCAATAATAAGAAAGGAATGAACGCATGAATGGGTGGCAGCAATATGGCATGGTCCCAATCTGCTTCACCGTTGTTTGTGAATGACAATGTTAGTGTAGACGTAGGACAAGGCTATCCGGCCCCAACATGATTAGTGAATGGACGCAAGAAGACGACGTGGCAGACGCAAGGAGGCCACCAGGTCGAGTGCATACCGCAATGTCTATCGATTGAGCGGAACTGGTTCGGATCAAAGGGGTTATTTAATTCAAACTGCATCCAATCTCTTGATTAATCGATAATATATTAACCAGTTTCGTAATTGCCATCGCTAGACAACCTTTTGCATCTTGAGTTAAGAACCCCCACGACTGGCCATCTCGCAATGTAGACATAAGAAAGAACAGAAGAATCTCTAATATTATTTCATGTCCTGGTGAAGAGAGGACTCAACCATTCAGTCAATTCTTTCTGCACCTCTCAAAATCTCTCTCCACATAACCGTTTTTTCGTTTCATGCCATGTATTGAATTTGAGCCACAGAAGCTGATACACAATATTGTGAAATCAAAAAAAAAAAAGAGGGAGACCACCTTTTCCTTCCCTTAAGGATCAATGCCCCATCGATGCAAATTCCATGGTAATGGATGTCAGCTTTAAGACAAGAAACGATAAAACACCATCGTACAAAATAAGATAAGAAAAAAAACAAGACAAGACAACATTAACTTTATTTGTCCTGAAAAAGATACTTCAACTCACAGTTGAGAGTACTATATACATAAGATACATTCACACTTCCTGCAGACAGAAACAGCACGACAAGCATCAGACTCAAGAAACGCCCTCACCAGCGAAATAAAATAGTCATCATGCGCAAATTATCATAGATTCTGCAACGAAGACTCACTATGCACAGTCAAGATACTGTACCTACTGCCAGCAAATGCATATTACAGTATTTATATTCACTACTCGTAGAGACCTTTATGAAGTGATAATTTTTTGACAGCGGAAGCACATTTTTTCCCCAGGGACAGTAGAACTAATTTCTGAGCCTTGATAAATGAGGGGTAAAGGGATTTTATTCCTGATGAAAAATGATTTACAAGGATTGAAATAGATTCTGAGAGATCTACAAAGTTACGTACATGAATGTGCGTCCAGTGGTGACATGAACCCCACTTATCCGGACCGTTCATACTCTTCTTACTGTACGAGATATCTTTCTGTCTCTCATTTATCAAGAATTAGATGTGGGACTCTGGCAAACAGATGCTGAAGTGACAGTGACAACAACATTACATGTTAGCGATGTGCACGTGAGGGCCGCATGTAAAAACAAATTACAAAATAAACAAAATGAGGGAGTAAGAAATTTGTCGGCGTGACATTATTTCAATTCACCTACCTGAGATTCTGCTGTTTATATTACACAGCGCAAACCCACACGAAGAGAAGTTGTACATGCGGTGTTTTTGTGTGTGTGTGTGTGTGTGTGTGTGTGCGTGCGTGCGTGCGTGCGTGCGTGGGTGCGTGCGTGCGTGCGTGCGTGCGTGCGCGCTTGTTTAGTTACCTGTTATTTCCATTTGGTGCTGGGCAGACTGTGAAGGCTGAAGTGGGTCCTTATACTTACCGTGTTTATGAACAATTCCTTGAAGTTTTAATGGCAGCCAGTGGACAAGAAATCAACTTTTTATGTTCGGCTGTAACATAACAACATTGCAACAGAATGGCCTGAGTGTTCCTAATAAGCCTCTTCATCCTTTCAAGCCTCCTCTTACTTTTCACTGGGCAACTATCTCTCTAGATGAGCGGCAGCAATAAGAACAAACATCTCACAACGCAGAAATGAAGATTTAACACTGTGGTTATTCACTCACTACATCATGATTACAAGAAAATGCTTTTGACCTATTCTGAATATACAGAGCAGAAAATTAAACCGTTCATATGTCTTTATCCGAACATAAAACAGTAACAAACACCCAAAATAAAAAATATTCACACACAATTTTTTTTCTACAACAACGCCAACAAAATCCCGAGAGAGAAAAACGTAACAAGGCCCATTCCATGTGACGTGTGTTACATCTGAACACTACTTTTTCACCTTTCCAACTTCATAAAAGAACTATTCAATGAAATATATTTTACCAAAGACATTTTAATTGCAGAACAATGATCATTTTTTAAGTGTTTGTCTTCAACAAATGAAAAGGATTGTGATCTGTTTGTCAGCATGATGCCAAAGTGGCGTGATGTGTGTTACGTGAAGAAAAACAGCGTTTCCAGTTTTAATCATATATCTGTCAATTTAACCAAAAGTAATGGGATCTTTAACCTGCTTATGATATAATATTTTACAATGATTCCTTTGAATACAAGCAAGTCCATATGTCATAATTTTGATTTTTAAGAGAGATAAACCCAAAAAGCGGCATGACACATTTTTTGTGACGTGTGTTATCTCTACAAATTCAGATTTTTGTTTTGTACTTGGGATCTACATTTGAAGTTTTTGTCCACTGTCTGTCGCAAACCAAGGTGACAAATGGTGAAAAAATAGGCATGCTTCCTCTGCAACAATTTAGAAAGGTGAGCACTCATTTTTATTCAAGACAGCATAATAATCTATTGCAAGGCATATATTAGTAGTATGCATTTAAAACTAAATTTCACGTTTTACTGGAATTTAATGATGAGAACTTAGAAAATAGAAAAAAAGTCATGCCCTACTGGTTGATAAATGAATGTCAAAACTTATATAGTATAGTAGACTATGATTTGAAGAGAAGACTAAGTGGAAAAAAAATAGCATACTGCACTGTATCTTAAACTTAAAATTTATCTACAATATTGAACTTTGAACTTCATTTTCATCAGTTTGTAGTTGTACTTTGACTGTCTTATGGTCTTCCTCGGCTGCACTAGTAGATGAATGATTGATATTGGGAGTGGCAGTGCATGGGAGTTGATGATGGCATGTTGAGAGTATTCTTTGAAAATCAAGCATGTGTATAATACATGGCGTTCGACTGACTGGCACAAAAATACATTTTTAATTGTTATAGGATGCTGTTTCCTTTCTCATGTATGTGGTAATTAAGAAGTGTTAATTAATATCTTGTTTTCCAGCTCCCACCCTTGCTGAGAAGAAAAGGAAAACTCAGAAAAAAAAAGGCAGGGATGAAACCGACTTCAAATTCTCAGAGAGGACACACGCTGAACAGTTAAAAAAGAAACGGGTTCAGGGAATGTCAGCAGAGGAATTGAAAGTTCGTTGCTAGAAGGGAGGCGAGGCAACAGAGACCACTAGCTCGCAAAGAAGAAAAGGATGTAACAGGAACAACTGCTAGAGACCAATGACAATTTGAAGATACCACCACCGATGTGAAGAGGATTGGATCCAGACAAACACTCTCTAGATCACTAAAGTTTGGACAAGTTTCCAGTGTCTCCATCAAAAGAAATTGCTGCTTTCCATCATGTTACCAAAAGAGTTGTACATCTAGCAAAGAAAGTGCATCTGCAGAATCAGTGGTGACCATTATGTCAAGACGTGATGTGATTGTTCAAAATTCATTAGAGGCAACAAACTTTATGCATGTTGTACATGCGAATGTTCCACTTGTCCAGTCAGAGACTGATGAATGCATAAAAGAAAAAAAAAGAAAACCCATGAGATGGAGTGAACGAAGTGCCTGGTATTAAAAAAATATGACAGCAAACTGTGTCCAGGAGAGGTGACAGCTCTTAGGCTGAATGACAGTATACAGGTGTCAGTGATGAGCGTCTCTTTGGCTGGAGACTGGAAGTGACAGAGACAAAGATTTTTTCAAACACTACAAGCAACACTGTGAAGAAGACCTCCACCAGCTCCAGTTGATTCACAGGTCCAATTCAAATTTAAGACCAAATAATGTGTTAAATTTTATGTGTACCACACGTCAGAATAGCTGTAACATACGTCACGTGACATATGTTACTTCTTTTTTGTTCAAGTTTACCAAGCATTGGGTTAATTTCAGGATATCACTTTATGTATTTATCAATGTCTACCAGCAAAGGGTTATTCCTCTCAAATCGGTTTTCATCTTCTTCAAGGAAGTACAGTTTGAGACAAACATTTTGAAGTAGTGCGTGACGTGTGTTACATGATAGCTACAATGTTTATTGGTCACTTCTAGTCAAAACCTGTCACAGTATTTCAAAATTTCATTCATTTTCATGTGAAGTCATGTCAGAGCCATATTAAGTTGAATAAAAAAAAATGATTTCAACGATAATTTGATTCCAAAGGGACCAGGCAGATATCGGGTTTTTATCTCTTTCCATTACAGAAAAAAAAAGACCGCAACTAAAGAGCTTGTCAAAAATATAAAACCCACCATGATTCTTGATCATGATAAGTGGCCGAGCATTTTGAACTCGCACTTATATTTTGTGCGGTTTTGTACAGCTGAGATAACCACCACGACAGGAGATTGAAAAGCTTAACAAAACCGTAACCTGATTCTTGATTGCTTACAAGAATTCTGAATGAACATTTCAGAAAGTGAAACATAGGCGTTTGAGTTGATCTTTGTAATTTCATTTTTTGTTTGGGTTGACCTTTCATAGAATGGGCCATTAAACAAACCTAAAACAGATGCATGTCCACTGGAACACTTTCAATTAAGTCAAGGGTGACGAGCGAATTCTATGTAGGCATGTCGGTTTTCACTTTTCATTATCATATCATTTCTCTGCTGCCGTGATAAAAATAGAATACAATCAATCCCATTCACCAACTTCTGAAAGGAAAAATCTTTTTCTTTTGATATTTTTTTAAATATAAAATACCTGGAGGGAACCACTTGAGATAAACAATTCGCAGTTACACTTATTAAAGTCAGCGGTGAAGCCGCTAGCCTACCTGTAACGATGACCAATTCATCAAATATCAACAAAATTTCGGGTATAAGCCTGTGATTTTAAACACTAGAGATAGGTTGAGGTCAGGCGTACTGGGTACTAAGAAATATCCAGATGTAATGATAATGGCTTTATAAAATCCTAGAAAACAAAATCTAAACCTGTTTTCAAGCTGACTTTCTGAGCTCTTCTTGTCATAAGCTGATCAGATCTATTTCTGACCTTTTCACAAGGTCTCAGAGTCAGACCCACTTCGCAATGTAGCTAACGGGCTGCTGAGAATGAGATAAATTAATTCGATGATTCCCTCATGTCGTTTGCTTCTAATGGCCGAGATAAACAACAGAGGAAATAACAAGAGAGTTCATGGCATATTGATTGTTATAGACATTTCTCGTCATTGAACCCTTTTGTTCTACGGAGAAAACAAAACACATCTTCATGATCTACAGTGTTAACTTTGTGCAGACAATAGTTGGTTTACTTTTTACTACCGTAGATACCACGTACTATACTATGAACAAATCATGATTTGAAGACCATTCATCATCTACGAGGGCTGTCCGGAAAATAAAAAGAAAATACCCATATCTTTCAGACTAATCAATATCTTTAAGATCTGTCAACGATGTGTAGTAGGAAACGTAAAGCACTTTCTTGTGACCAAATATCGGCATCAGTGATGAACGCATTCTATCATTATGCTAAATTAAACATGGATACCCCCATTTCAGAATGGTCAAAGGTAGGGGTGAGGGGGATTGTGCGATTTTTGCATGCAAAAGGAAAACATCATTTCGAAATCCACAATGAAATTGTTTGCACATATGGTAAAAAGGCAATGAACAAAAGTCAGGTATATGCTGCTCGTTATTGTGAAACACTTGACCGATTGAGAGAAGCTCTTGCGCGGCGCAAGAGACCGGGACTTCTGAACAAGGGGACACCTCACAATGCCAAATTGATAAGAGACTGGCCCCATCACTGATCGAGATAACCTCCACTTGGAGGTTGAAAGACGTATTACAGAACGTAATCCATCACTACGGATGGGAGATTTTACCACACTCACCCCACAGTCCCAACATGGCTTCATCAGACTGTCACCTGTCTGGGCCCCTGAAACGCTATCTTGGAGAAACAAAATTTGATTGTGATGACAATCTCACTGAGGAGATGCGAGATGGGTTCTCGTCGCTCGACGCAAATTTCTTCAGTTAGTCAAACCTCAGATTCCGCTCGGGAACAAAGGGCAACAACAGCACTCCTCCAACGGATGCGGTTTGGGAGATCCTCTTCAGCTCGGCCCATGCCATTCCAGCTGCCTTCACTTGAGCGTCCGTACTTCTTCGCCAAGTTTGTTTAGGTCTGCCAACTTTTCGTTTTCCTTGTGGGTTCCAGTCCAGTGCTTGCCGGGTGACGTTTGATGGTGGTTTGCGCATT
>JBCEWB010121014.1:0-11508 GCA_039654565.1 Peronia peronii | reverse complement strand
GGGGAGGGGGTTGGGGGGAGAGGGGAATTTACGATGTCTATCAGGTGTCAATTTTGTCGCCCATGCATAGAGTTATCTTTCAGTTCAAATCAAGGATAACGGAACAATCCTTATTTGACAATCCTTTTGGTGACATTAGGATTACGTTGTCCCCTTTACCCTTTGCAAAGCCGCCTTATATTCCAGACAACTGCTGTCTCATCTAAGGATGACGAATTAAACAAAAAAAAAAGGGGGGGGGGCAGCTTCATTTACAGTTCGCTCTAGTGATTTTGCTCTGTCATGTAGCTTTGCTGTATGTCCCATTAAATCTTATCCTATATTTCACACGTAACTTCAATAAAATAAAGCTGCTCACTGTTGCTGATGCATCCTTGTGAGATTCCGCCATGTTCCCTCGTTATTTTGCACAACGACTTAAATGTGAGTCCCCGAGAAACATTTCTGTCTTACTCAAAAGGAAAAAAAAATAACATCATTTATAGATACGACTTATCTTCCAGGTGTATTCCTCTATCATCCTATTTTCGTAGCATGTACTCGTGCCACGGTATCATACAACAGTATGCTCAGTATTCGGGCCTGATCAATACAACACTGTTTAGTCCACTAATACTTAGAGTAGGCTTTAAAATACATGACAATATTGTTTTATAACAGAGGTGAATTTAAATAATATTACTGTGAAATCATATAGTGTTGGCCGGCTATTAGTCTGAATTGAACGACAGTACTATAAAGTTTTCTTCTCAGGTGAAACAGCCAATGTGTACTCAGTTCCCAAAAGTGAAATCATAAATGTCAAATTGGGATACAATAAGTTCTAATTTGAGATCATTTTTCATGTTGTTTCTCTCCCTTCCTTCTTTGTCTGTCTGTACAGTCGCCATATACTCTGTTTAACATTGAAACTTTGATTTACTTTCCATTCATCATCGTGCCAATCGATGATGGGCTTTCACAGTTCGATCTGTTCCATAGAACTCTAAAACTGGGATCGTATCTCAACCTGAGGGGAAAAAAAATGTCTTCTCAGTTTCTTATGTGGTCTTTGTTTCAAAGTTTCGAATATGCATGGATGATGACAAACACATCTCGTTTGTAGACTCTGAATATGTCTAGTTCTTAGGGATTTGAAGGGGTGGGGTGGGGTTGGGGGGGGGGGGGGAGGGCGGAAGGGGGGGAGGGGAGGCGGGGCAGAGGGACCCCAGTACTCAATATTGAAAAATGTGTATCCAGGTTAAATGATTTGCAGATGTCAAAGGGAGTTTCGTTTAGAAAATAGTTTTGTTGACCATAAAGTCAAGGAATATCATAGCTAAGTAATATTGTCACCAAGCCATAGTGCATTCCCGTTCCTTTGCAGTGGCACCACTGACTCTCGCACACAATAATAAGTGTGACTAAGATCCTTCCACTCTGTCACCAAACCAAATATTTCTTATCTTCTTACGCTGGGAAGTCACCCTGAACTTCCTTTGATTGTCTCATAATAACAACTTGAAATATCATCTCTGATTGTGAATAATAGCAAATGTTTTATAGTGTGCACAGAAATTGTGCGTTTTGTCGCTGAAGACGTATTCAAATCAGACATATTTCTCATTTTGCTAGCGTAGTTTTCTCATCTGCGACTTCACGGTTGTGGAATATTAGTATAATAACAGATGAAATAACTAACTAATGTATTGTTTTTGCCACACTTAACTTGAGATAGCTTTACATTACACTTTTGTTATAAATATTAAACACAATTTACAATCTCCGTGATCATCTTTCAAAAATTCACTTTTTATATAACTTCAATTGGCCTGGGGAATTCCCACATTTTCCCCCTACTTAATATGAATGTGTATGTGAGTTCGTATGTGTGTTTTTGTGTTTGTTTCCTTTCTCTACTCTGCGTAATGAACAACCCTTGAAATATGCCGCTTGTTAACTGGGCCATGAAGTACAAATCTGACATTTCCTCATGGACTTGCTCTGCGTACCTCCCCCCCTCCCCCCGGTCCCATTGGTGAAAGGATTGGCCGGGATAGCTATGTTAAACACTGGATCAGAATGTCCAGTCTTTTTCAACGACGACTGTTTTTGACCAGGCCTACCACTTTCCTTTCCCAGAAAAAGGGCGTTGAACAAACAGCGTATAGAGGACAAAAATTACTTTTCCTTTCGCCATTTAAAAGATTGAAATAGATATTATTATTATGAGAAGAAGCAAAAATTTCCCTAACACCATGAATCTTTCGAAATACTCATGTTGTACCTTTCAACTTAAAAGCCCAAAGATGATCCCCCCCCCACCCCTACCCCCCTCGGTAGACTCAACCTACACTAATTGCTATGTTCCTTAAGCTGCAGGCAAAGGTTGAAGACAACACGTTGGACTGTTCGGATTCCGCTTGGAGACTTGACCTTGTGTCCTATTAGACAAGTCGATGGATCTGGAATTTACTTTAACATAATCTGTCGTTGTGAAGTATGATTCCCCCTGAGAATAATAATATACAGTGGCACGTGAACGTGGATTGAACAAACCTTTGTGTTTGTGACATGGCACATCAACACTTCGCTCTTGACTGTGCTTGTCCAAAACCCCTTGTGTCTGGCTAAAGAAGGTGAAAGGGCTGATCAAAAATAAATCCCCATTGTTTTCAACCCAGTGTTCAACAGTTGAATGAAAGAGCCAAGTACGAACAGATCTACTTCTACAGCGTGACAACTCTCCGTACTTAACAGATGAAACGCTCATTACTACCACGGAGCACTGTGAGAGTCAGACAAAAAAAAAAAATCACCAAATATTATGATTCCTTTTGTGTTTCAAACAGGATATCCGTTTGAAATTCCATACGCCATTGCATCAACACAGGCCTACCTATTCAAATTGTTCCCATTAACTCTTCCACTGCCAGGTCCTTAACCACTGAAAATTTACCCTGATTTCAGTCTTTGATCTGCATATTATTACAACTTTTGCTCACCGACAAATCAAAATCTCAGAGGCTGTTAGAGTGTTCGGCTTTCAACAGCTGTAACAACTAACTTCATTGATCTAAACATAAAGTAGGTAACAAAACAAACTTTAGAGCCTCGGCAGTGAAACGGTTAACAGGAAAGTGCAACCCTTTCTGGCCAGTAAAGGATAGGCACATTCATAGCTTTGAAAAAAGTGAATGCTGAAAGGAAATTACCAAATAAAAAGGGCTGTAAAGGATTTTGACTTAAAAGCAACAAACTAAAGCGAAACGAAGAGGGAACAACAAAGAAACTGCATAACAATAGCACAGTGTTGTAATTGTATTAGCTTTATAGGCTGTCATTTTTAGATATTAAGGCATCTTAATAGAAAATGACTCATCCTTTTCTGTAGCTAAGTCATAGTCTTCGCCTGTCTGTCTCCTTTCCCAGTAAATGTAGGTATTGAAGCCGCCGGCTAATCACCTCCATCTAACCTTGATATTGAAATAATTTTATTATAATAATATTATTTCATTCCATTTCATTATTCGCTCTCTAAGATGATGAATGGAAATGTGAAAATGTATATTATGATAATAATTCTTTTTCTTTTTTTCTTTCCTTCGTTCTTTCTTTCGTTCGTTCTTTCTTTCTTTCTATCTTTGTCTGTTTCTTTCTTCTTTCTTTCATTTTTTTCATTATGCTTTCTCCCATATTTATGTTCACAAGGCTCCCCTTGTGCTGTTTATTCCTCCATTATCTCAGAAAAATGCTCTTAAATTCAACTGAAAAATAACAAATAAAGTGAAATGAAGAAACAAACAAACAAGCAAACAAACAAAAAGAAAACGGTCGGTGTCTGATGTCAAAAAGAACACACGGGATATAATCAAAAGCTGAACTTTTCTTATTAAACCTTGATTGTGATCATTTAACACGGTTAGCATTTTTTCCCCCTCTCTCTTCATAGAATATGGATAACGTCCTGCCATATAATTATGAGCCTGCGAATATAATTTAATTGCACGAATAGTGCAGAACTGTGGGGTCAAAACATTTGATTACACCATGTGGGAACTTGAACGCAATGACAACTTGCCACAGCTCGGTTCCATTCCGGATTTAGAGTGAGAACACAATGCGGATCCTGAAAGTCATTTTGGAAACCACGGGGGGCCATGATTTTAACCACCATCGAATACGGCATGGTCAAATTGAATTCGGCATGGTCAGATTAGAAGAAAACAATAGGAAAAATGAAATCGCTCATGATCGTCATGGCAATGACTGCCATATTGAATTTAGCTATCCGATGTAGCGTAACTTGACTATAAAAAGGATTCTACATTTTTCAATCGATTTGCTTGAAATTTTGCGTGCATACTTTTCAGTTCAATATCTAAAAATGATTAGAACAGATTTTTGATGATTGGCTTTTTTTCCCCACAAATTTTTAAAATCGGTATGTAAAAAAAGTCATGGATTTTTCGAAAGTTTTACCTCAAAATCTCAAATTTCTTTAGCAGTGCCAGTGCAAAACGGCCTGGTCAAGTTAGTCGAGAGACTACTATGAAGTAGCTCATTCTGTCATAGACAAAGAAAAGTATAATGCTGTTGTGTTAATTTTTATTTAATAGACCTGAGAGTAAAATCAGTGGAGAATTAGATGGAGCCAAGACTGGAAGCTAACCCGAAACAAGATATGTTGTTCTTGAGCACTTAGACTTCCTACTTCGTAACGGGAAAAATAAAAAGAGAAATGAAACCTCCTCCCCCTCCCTCTCCCCTTTCTTATTTATGACTTCATACACAGACAGATTACCTCCCTTCCTCTCCTCTTCTTTTCAGTCCTATTCTCGCCGTCTGTCGATCTATTTATATGTCTATCTGCCTGTCTTTCTGTCTGTCTGCGTGTCTGTTAAGCTGTCTGTCTATCTGTTTATTCGTTTCGTCTGTCTCTTTCCTTCTTGTATCCTTCTCTCCTTCTCTTCGTCTCCCTGTATTCTTTCATCTATCCCCTTATCCCCAAAAATCTCTCTTTGTTGTTTTTCTCTCCACGCTCAATCACTACATTTTTCCACATCCTCTTTTGCTATTTTTTCCATTTCTTTTTCCGCTTTCTCCGTGTTATTTGTGCGTTCTAAAAACGACTCTCTGCTTTCTCTCTCTTTTCTTTCTCTCCCTCCTCCTCCTTTCATTAGTTTGTGATCTCTGTCACCTTTCTCTCTAGCTGTCATACCTGTTCATTTCCTCTGTGTACTTGTTCTCTCCTCTCTTTCCCTCATTTTACAGTCGCTGTTGATGAAAAGAATGCAGAAAGAGGAAAGAAAGAGAAAAGGTGATAGAATAAAAATAAAGGCAACGGACAGACAGACTGAAAAACTGACAGACAGTCGGACAAACAGACAGACACACGGACAATCAAACAAACAGACTAATCGACAGGAAAACGAAAGATTTATTTGGCCTCTGTCTCTCAGTCTGTCGTAATTCTTCGTATGGCTCTTTCGTGAGTGCGGCTGTACCATTCTATGTCTACCTCCCCCCCCACAATCCCCTTCCCCCGCTCCCCCTTTACTCCCACCCCAACCGCAGTATTTTACTCATTATCGCCGATGTAACAAAATAATCAAAACATCCACAAACGTTAGGATCAGCCCAGATTGCTACAAGCTGACAAGTAAAGCTGTTTTTTCTCTCTCCACATAAACACGCCACAAGCCGCATATTCCAAAGAGCCAACAGAGAAAGGTTATTAACATCGACTTGTGATCAATATTAGCACTCAGCCGACCAAAACCTGAAGAAATATCAGTTTGGATGTTAATAAGCGGTTATAGCTTTGTACATCCCATCCAGAGAGCCTTGTTGTTACTTTGCTATGTTGTCATATTGACACCATCTTAATATTCTCTATTTGCATTTTTATCTTTTTAATGAAAACTTTTCTTAATTTGAATGCTTATTTCGACACTAGATGTCGTATACAACATTAACATGATCCTTTTCCCATTTGCTGGTTAATCCAACAGTTCCTCCATTTTTGATAATTTATAATTGATACATAATTATCTTGTTTTTAAATGTTTAAACTTACTTTCATTTCATAGGCTTCTTTTTTAGGTAATATGGAAAAATTATCTTTAAAATTAGCGTGCAATATTGTTAACTTTGTCTTTTCAGTATTTTTCTTTGCCTTCAATTTGCAACTGTTTGAAGGAAAATTACACGAAGAAGACGTACGTTTTACCATCTATTTTTCCTGTATTTTCTTTTCTATTTTTTTTCATATTATTAGGACAATAATGTAGCGAGGGTCATCAGAAATAGGAAATTACTATCGGAAATTGTTGTTTTTGTTTCCAGCATAAATATAAGTGAGTCAACAATGTTTACGCGGGGTAAGTGTGAACACTGTGGAGAGGTCAACTGGTAGTGAAAAGGTGACAAATGAAAAGAGATTGTTTTTTATTTTTTTTTAGCAGCTTTCTCGTCATATAATTCTAAGATTGTCAAATATTCATATAAATAAGGGAAACTTTCTGTTGGACCAAATATATTATAACAGACATCAACCTTAAGTAATATTATGGATTTAGATCTACGTTGTTTTCTCTCTCTCTCTCTCTCTCTCTCTCTCTCTCTCTCTTTCTAGATGTCTACCATCTGATGGACTTGTTCAGAACACCACGCATACTGACATCTGTCCACATGATCTACATATGCATACGAAATTATGGACTATGCATTTATGCTGTTTTTCACTTTCTGTGGTGTCACTGGTCTAGTCATTGGTCGTGAGACTCGAGATTAGATGCTCCGTGTTCGAACCCTGAAAGGTTTGTCCTTGGGAAAAACAATTTACATGCATTTGCTGACTCAATCCAGGTTTAAATGGGTACCCGACTATAGACAGTGATTGAAATTATTAGATTGAAAGGATTTGAGCGTCTAACAGGCAGCCGCCTTGTATGCTGCCCAGAAAGAATGTATGTGAGTGTCTCCTTTGGGTCTATCGGGATACTATCAGATTGCAAAATGTTTAAGGGCCAGTATTCTGCCCTCATTTTTAAAAATACAGTATATGCTGTTTTATTTTAACTGCATGTACTGTATTCTTAAGAATGACGGCAGTATTGTAGGGGGATTCGTGTACTATAAATGTTTATTATTATTATTGCAAAGTGGTCAATAAAATAACTAAATGGTGAGACTTTTTTCTGCATTTTAGAACGTTCTTGAAGAGGTCAATATATAAAATAATTAGGTCATTTAATCAATTCAATATACGTTACACTTACACTGCGATACATCGTTTGCAATAACCTCATTAACAAAATCACTCTTGCTATCAGTGCTGAGAGGCCAGGGGGATATACGCTCAACAACAAACAATAGTGGGTTTAAGGTATGAAAGATGACCAAGACGAAATAAACAGATATTAGCCGCTGCTTTTTTTTTCTTTCGGTGATCACGATCCTAAAGCACCCAATCAATCCAAATAGGATTTCGGTAATGACATTTGATGCATTAACTATAAGTGACGATTTAATATCAAGATTCTAATATCGATACCCCTCATCTCCTCTCGTCCAATGATAGTGACCCACTATTGATCAAAACATGTTGACAACAATATTATCGCTGTCTTTCTTACTATTAAGTAAAGCATGTGATGGTTAAAAAAACATACTACTGAGCACATATATAACACTTACTCGAATATGAGTAGATTACAGGCTCTAATCGCTACAAAATCTAAAAATCACATCGAAAACTTGAAGGAAAAGTCAAGCACGTTCTCAACTTCTTGGAAAAGATGCACGATAGCTGCTTGAAAGGTGCTCAAATCTTTGTTAGTTCAATAACGTGTTAAATGTCCAGACCTCCGAAATTATGATGCAATAACAAAACAAACACAGAGTCAATAAACAACCTCATCCTATTAGGTGTTCTCATAGTCCAAAAAACTAGTATATTATATTACTTGTTTTCTAGTAAACGATCAGGCGAATGAGTTAATAAACGTTATGCATTAAGAGGATAATATTATGGAGGATGTTGAATAAGCAACTTTTTATTTGTCACAGTTATGGAGACAATGTTTTCGAGATCAGATGTTCCTGTCCAACTCATTAACAACTCACCAATATTTGAATTTAGGATGAGAGACTTTGAGCGCTTTGTAGGACAAAAGAGAGGACACAATGAATAAAAGCCACCAGAAGATCACCAATAATAATTATTTAGCTTAGAGGGAGACACTCTGTGTGCTTCCCAAGTGAAAATGAGTACACGAGGAAGAAGACACTAGGCACGCGGGCACAGTTCATTAATGACCAAGTTCAGAAAGTTCAACGTTGACATCAGGGATCTAAAAAGCAAATCAGTGCCAACGACAGTTTTCGAGACGGGTCCACATCTTGAACTCTATTGTCTCACAAACTTTTTATACTCACGAAATCAAGGCGTAGATAAGAGGAGGAATGTGCTTCACGATTTAAAGAGATTTTTCTACATATCTTAATCATTGTTTAGAAACTTCTCGTTGATAGCTTCTATTTGCTTTTGATCTGGGTCGACGTTGCTCTCCAAAAATAAGACATTATCCTCTGCTTAATGGCAAACATGGCATGATTTGATCTTTAAAAAAGCAAATAATCTCTTAAGCTTTGAATTCCATTTAATTAACTGATTTTTTAATTTTAAAATATCTGCAAAACGAAGTGAGAGATCAGATAGTTTTCATGCCGTGCATGCAGTGATAAGAAGAATATTTTTTCTCATTCGAAGTTAACTGTAGATGCAAGTATTGATCCTATGCCATTGATTTCTTTGATTTACAGAGGATTGGTTAATAAACCGTGAATTTACAGGCTGTTACCGCGATACTTCAGAGAGGAATTACATAAACACACATAATATTAAAATGTGTAATATAACATAATTTTAGGATTTTAGGATGAGGATAGATCTGTGTCTAACCACAACCAATGTTCGCCGAGTCAGATTTTCAGAGTACATAAACAGGAGTTGTCTGCCGCATATTGTATAACAATGGACAGTTTACAAGATTCAGTGTTTATCAGCGATTATATATCTCTGTAATCTCTCCATAAAAATTTTGAGACGAGACAGGATAATAGCTGTTTTTTTTTTTGTTTTTAAATCATCCATGCAAAGCGTTTTTTTTAAAAAATAAACTTCTTGCTTTGGCTTAGCTGTTTTTCCCTGATAACACTATTTAACCTATATCTGACAGAATTGGATGTACTTTGATTTCTCACCTACAGAAAAAACAACAACAACATAGCTAAAGGATCATAAGTTGTGCCATAAGGAGATTTGATTTGAAGACATCGAAATGGAGAAAAAGGAATTTGCACAATAGAAAGCTCGATCGAGGAATCACTTAACTTTAACTTGCAAATTTTCTCACCATGATTTCCGAGTTTAACACACATGGACATAGTTTTACAACTGTAAAGTAAATTTGAAAGAAAAAAAATGTCTGGATAATAGCTGAGTAATGACAATCTGTCAAGTTTCATTCAAAATGAAGAATGAGGAAAACAAACTATGTTCTTAAGCCCAAGAGAGTAAAGTCGTATATGCCAATGTTTTTAGCTACGGTACAACAAAGTAGCAAATGCATGTGTCTAAGAAACATTTAAATATTCAAAGCAAGAGAGAGCATTCGATTGACGGTACCACAGAAAAGAGCAATGTTTGTGCAAATAACATTTACGTCCAAACGAAGAAGAAACTAAATAAAAGTTCAACATTAAATCAAAAGAAATATTCTTACGCAAAGAGAATGTTAGAATTCATTGTTTATTCTTCCGCCATGCAATTTCAGACATAAGAGTAAGTGATAAACACAATAAACGAACTTTTCCATCGCTCAATGGAGAAATGACTGTAAAGGTCAGTATACCAGGGACAAAGCGACCCATCATTTTTAATGACTGTCGTCATAGGAATACTCTATGATACACTCTGCCTCCTTGTTTGCCCCAGTTCAGCGGAAAAGTTCAGTATGTCGTTGACTAGTCATCAGAGGACACATGGAGTAATGATGACTGGCAATATGGAAATGTCTCATAGGTTTCTGGATGAAAAGGTTAAACTTTGGTACTGAGGTTGTGCAATGTCAGACAGGTGTATGTGACTTCCTGAATGACACTGAGTGCAAATAAATACGACTTCCAATCATCATCACCATCATCATCATTGTCATCATTTCATACAAATGTTTTAGAATGTAAGACGGACTGTCCCCGGCAAACTAACTCAACAAACACAAAACACCCCTCTAGAGAACTCCATATATCAAAAATTGAATAAAGTGATGGCACCGGCTAACTTGTCCAACCCTTTTCTTCTTCTTCATCATCATCATCATCATCATCATCATCATCATCATCATCATCATCACTTCATGATCACTTCATCAATTTACTGGAGTGTATAAAAAGATCACAAGTAATGGTTACTGAAATTTTAATAAAATGGCTGCATATATCTGCACGACGGAATGAAAGAGATTTTAGATTTCCAAACTTGTTTGGTCCTTCGACAGGAGAGATAAAAATGTGTATAGAGTTGAGATGTTGTCTTTTATACCTCCACTAATTATGTGAAGTGTTCATCACTGTCATCAACATCATCGTCTTTGTCATTATCAACGTTGTCATTATTATGCTAGTTCCTCAAACTATATAATATGTTCAGGCATCATACCGTTCAGCCTTCAAAACAACAATAACGCCGACAACAAAAAGAAGGGTGACGACGATGAAAACAATGAAAAACAGTAATGACAAATTAGGAGAAAAAGAAAAAAGATTATACCCATGAAAATGAAAAAAAAAAAAGTAAAAATCCCGCGCTACGTACGTCAACTTGAATAAAACAATTGTTTTACCGTAGCGTCTATACAGAGGCTTTTCACAACCTTTTAGTATTCAGGCAAACTCAATAAAGCAGGGAACGTATAATATTTAACTGCCCAGCAGTCACACAGAATCGAACATCTGCGACAAAAGAACAAAAAGTATGTTTTTTCTACTTTTCCGAAAATCATCGACAGCGTTCTTAAATCTTACGTTATTTGTCTTCTTAGCATTAAGTTCTCCAGGCTCATTAGCTGTGAAAGATGGGATCTCATCTGAGATCCTTGGGACAGATCGATATTTGTACTTGAGACGGAAAATAGATCTAATGGTTAGGGAATTAATCATTATACCCAGACAAACATATTCATCGAAAAATGTCCATGTCATGATACGAGCATACTCTAGACCCTGCTTGGGTAGATTATGCAATATTATACTTACAACATTTTTTCTCTCTCTCCGTCTTTTTTCCTGATCAGTCATGATGTAAACTATTTTCCGTCTATCTCTATCTCGTTTGCCTGTGTCTGGTTACTCTATATGTTAGTCTGTCCATCCATCCATCCACCCACCCACCGATCCATCCATCCATCCATCCATCCATCCATCCATCCATCCATCCATCCATCCATCCATCCATCCATCCAT
>JBCEWB010121003.1:0-11508 GCA_039654565.1 Peronia peronii | reverse complement strand
GGATGGATGGATGGATGGATGGATGGATGGATGGATGGATGGATGGATGGATGGATGGATGGATGGATGGGGGGTGGGTGGATGGATGGATGGGTGAGTGGATGGATGGATGGGTGGATGTCGATGGGTGGGTGAGTGGATGGATGGATAAAAAGATAATAGGATGGTGGATGAGTGGATGGATGGATGGATGGATGGATGGATAGATGGATGGGTGGGTGGATGGGTGGATGGATGGATGGATGGATGGATGGGCGGACGGCCGGGTGGATGGCTGAACAGACAGATGGACAGACGGACGAATGGACATGTGGATGGATGGATATATCAGTGGATGGATGGTGGATGGATGGATGGATGGATGGGTGGATGGACAGAAATATGGATAAGTGCGTGGTCAGATATATTTGAGTAACTATACTAATTTTTTTTTTTTACACATAAAACTGACCTCTGATAAATAATCTTGCTGTAAAATAAGATAAATATAAACATAATCATAAACATAAACATATTTGTGCTCGATAGGAAATTCCATTCACACTTGATGAGATAGAATACATGCGAGGTAGAACACACATGCAACATACATTCACACACACACATGCAGATGCACAAAAATATCATGAATAGCCTAGAATAAGGCAGACTCAAAAACAACATCAATAAAAAATGCCACAACTTGGTAAACTTACTGCTGATGGCAGAAATGAATTTCTGTTGTGCTCTCAATTAGCCTTACATACTGACGGATGCTTAGATGTACAAAGCTAAGAACCCACCTTCTTGGAATCCGAGGAAGCAGCTCTGTGATTCTGGTATTCACATCGCCCTGTGTGAGAAGTCAAGGCTGCACTCACAGTTTGGACCTTTAGCCTAGAGGTGGTGTTGAGTAGACGCAGGATTGTCATGGTGGCTTGTCCTCACCACTACACTTTCCAGACAATGTAAGTCACTCCCTAATGTTGAATAAGCAAAAAAATAAAAAATAAAATTTCAATAATAATATAAATATCCATAATGTTTCCTTGATGACACTGTGGTATATTTAATATCTTTTCTGTTGCTTATTGCCTTATTCAATAACTTGATGGGCATTAAGTTTATTGTTCACTGAAGCATATGCCACTTTTAATAAAATCCTTTATGAATAACTGTTGTAACCGTTAGCAGTGTACTTTACAATTTCAAAGTAAACATCACGCTCCCTTTTGCATATGACTATTTTTTGTTGAATATTTGAAAACATAAATGTAGGCCTACTCTCGGAGATAAAAAGTGTGTGTGGCTTTTGGTCAATATATTGCCAATGCAAAGTAGCTAAAGGAAAACTAATACATTGTTTTGAATGCTTCATTCAAAGGAGAATGTGGCAGCAGCATTAAAAATGCATCAACTCTCACCAAAACATAGAAAACACCAACAAGATATTATAGACCATCTTGAAGCAAACACACTTCCTTTTTTCCCCGACAAAATCTATATATGATTTTTCAAGCCAACATTCAGTCTTTTTCTCCAGGAATGGATTCAAATGCACATGTCATCTAACGCTGTATCATGTCACCAAAAATAATAATAATAATAATAATAATAATAAAATGAAAGATACAAAAACATCAACAACCAAGGTCCAGGTACTCAAAAAATCCAATATTTCAAATTTTATGATATACCCGGTAATATATAAAGATCCACTATCAACCTAAATTACTTATTAGAATTCTGTGTAAGGGCAAAGGGGAAAGGTCATATAAACGTTTCATAGTTTTCATTAAAAATTATTGTAAGGTTCAGATTTATCCTGTTGACTATTCCAGTTGATAAGCAGCAACTGCATTCAAACAGAATGAAATATCTGGAATGCAACAGGCATTAGCAACGTCACAAAACCAACAGTTGGGCTTCAATAACAACAGTGTCAGGTGTTCAGATTTGTCACCACATGCAGAATGTAACTTTATGACGACAAAAATTACACGAAGAATGAAAATAAATTTGTGGTACGTACAATTTTGAACTTTTAATTCTGTCTGACGCCCGCTAACAACAATAACAGTTACAATGTCAAAGCATTGCATACATCATCCTTTGACTTACAAAGACAACTACATTAAAGTAGCAACAACTGATGATTTCGGTTGCGAGATTAACAGGATACACGTGTATCTCCAGAATACCCATTGATTGAATGTTCTTGTTTTGACAGGCGCTGTCATTGACAGAACTAGAACCCTCAATATCGAGAGCACAGATCAATACAAAAGCCACTGAGTCACCGGGAGATAACGAAAAACAATAACAATAACAACAATCGGGTAAATCCATCGGGATCCTTATCTCAGTACTCTGTCTGACCCGATAACGTCATGTCCCAAATGACACTCAG
This sequence comes from Peronia peronii, assembly GCA_039654565.1. NCBI lineage: Eukaryota > Metazoa > Mollusca > Gastropoda > Systellommatophora > Onchidiidae > Peronia > Peronia peronii. The sequence continues at coordinate 9,119 of JBCEWB010121003.1, read as the reverse complement.
ACTGACAGACCTAAAAATTATAAAATATACATAGATCGACTACAGTCCATCAATTACTAATTTTGCTCTAAAGCTACACCAAAACATCAGAATAATGTGGTGTTCAGAGAAAGCATGCATGTTCGGGGATATCTGCACCGCCGCTTTATGACCCCGCATCGATAACGGGCATCCTGTTTGTTTGTCTTGACCCAGATGTGTTAACAACATCGACAACAGCTGACGCCTACACACACTCCCACAACAACAATAACGAGCACACCGAGCTTGTGTCGAGAGAGTTTTCCGTGTATTTCGTGGGTAGGATTTCTTTGCTGTGATACAACACGTGTGCTTCTCACTTTGAGAGCTGAGCTCCAATTTACCCACAGAAAACTAACAGCCTATGACAACATGAGAAGAAAAAAGAGGAGACGAAGACTGTGAAATAAACTGTACTATGAATAAATGAAGAGTGGGGATGCAAAATACTGCTATGTCGATCTGATGTTGTTCTTTTCTCATGCTACACGCCATTCCATATTTACAAGGCGAGCCTTGGTGCTGTCTGTTCCATCATTGTCCCACAAAAATTAAATACACATAAAAATACGCTCAAAGTCCAGTTTATGGTCATCATAACACAGGGGATGAAATCTAAAACTTAAAAACAAAAGTCTTCAAAATAATAGAAGTTGACTACTTAGGCCCTGTTATAATCTGTATTGTCACTCCTCCAACGTTACTTTAAAAAGCAGAGATTTTAGCACAGAACCAACGTGAAAGAATGGTTCTGTTAATGAATGTCAGATAGCTATTAGCTGCTATATTATCCAAGCGCAGAACAAAAAATTGACTTTACAACTATTGCAATAAAAGTAGATCTAATATAACGCATATGCATATTAAAGACATGCATGAACAAAAAAGCACATCCGAATATTTGCGCACCCCGCCATTCGGCACCGCTCATAAATTTCTAAACGTCTCGCTCACAAAAGCGCTATATGGATGCATTTTACCATGTATATGCTTCAACCTAACCGAACATGTACCATGCTGTATGTGAATAGCAGATAAAAGTAGGCCATGGTTCGAACTTGAAACGCGATCATTATTCAATTTCAAACTTAATTGTCACCGCTTAAGACCAGAAATCAAGTTAATATGCCCACTGTGATATGATAATGATGACTCACTGTGGTTAATTTCTAAAACCAAGACATTTACCGGTATGTCCATTATACAAAATAAAACACAAAACATAAAATAAAATCAAAAGCAAAAATCAGGAGGGCTCTTAGTGAAGCAAAACAAATAAATTAAGAAAAGAGAGGAAAAACAATTTACAAAGAAACCAGGTGCTCACTTCTCTAGTAGCGTTGTTGTTGTTGTTGTTGCTGTTGTTGTTGTTTTTGTTTAACCCACTCACTCCTGATCTCTACTCTGTGTCATAATGCATGTGAATGTGACTGGTTAGTGCGTAGAAGGAAAGAAAAACCGCAGCTGAGATCAGGTACGAAGGAAGGGGAAAGACTGGCATGATCTGCATGGTAATTACTGCACAGGATGACATTGTAGAGTTGACGGTGGTAATTTATAAACCTTTAGTTTGGAAAAATATATTATTTAGTTAGTACTGCCAGCATCAGGCAAAGCTGCGAGCATTATCAAACCATAATCGTAAGTAAAGCTACATAGTTCTATTATAATGATTTCGTTTGGTAGACCTAATAATGACAAGCTGTCGCCGGTCTAATCCTTGACACAAAATCAGTAGTACCGGTACCCATAGACATACTAGTATTTGTCTATGGCAGTACCGATAATCTGTAAACAAACTGAGCGGCGACAACCACCGCAATGAGGTTGAAAGGCGTATCAAATCGTAACATACTGGCACAAAATCAGTGGTACTGATAATTTGTAAATAAATCAGTTTGCTCATCTTGTACAACCAAGTAAGGGATGCATGGAACATTGACTGCCATGGTAATATTTGAGCCTGGACTACCGTCAGTCTTTATTGTCACTTCCAACAGAAAACCATGGTATTGATTATTGACTACAGATACATCAGATCACTGGGAGTTCGACCGTGGAGACCAACATGATCAGTTCCGCCAGCCTCTCATGGTAGCGGAGATGGTCAGTAGCTTGATTAGTAGTATCCATGTAGTCCAAAACTTGGGGTTCAACGTCACCTGTCTAATGTCCTGCTAATCGAGGGTGGCGATCACAGTTTCAAAGGAAGATGATTCCCCTCACTAATGTAACGTGTCACAATGTGTGATTGCCTTGTAACAGCAACAACAATATTACTAAAGTGTAACAAAAACAGTGTTGTCATATCGATCGAGATGATAGAGGCACTGGTGATGGTAGTAGTGATGGATGTGCAGTACTGGAATTAGTGGTAATGTGTTGGCAGTAGGCCTAAGTAAGAGGAATGGCAGTAGCTGTAGTAGCTGTATTTGTTGCCTAGTAGGTACAACAGTGTTAGCTGCAACAAATGTGGCAATAAAAATGCATGCTTGAAGTAACAGTAAGGCACCAGATAATGGTGGCCTTGATACTAAAGTCTGGCGCTGTTAGATCTCAAATCCCATTCACCAAACCACTGACCACTTTGGCTATCCTGTGAGACTGGCAGAACTGATGATGTGGTCAGAAACAGAAGTGTTAGTGGCGGTGGTGATAATAATAGTGACTGTCATATTAGTAGAGGTCAAAGTAGTGGTAGCAGTTGCACGAACACAACACAGCAGTCAGCTGAGGTAACAAAAAAGGCAGCGGTATTAAAAATCGTTGCCGTTACCAGGAAAGGCAATAGTAACATCAGGAATGATGGTGATGATGATGGTGATAATGCTAGTGATTGTGATAGACAGTGGTGGCAGAATTATAATATATCAAAATATTATAGCAATAAAATAAAAATAGGAATAACTAAACACTGTAGTAAGAAAAGGAACGTCCATTTTCATCTTTCAAAAGAAAAAAACGAATGAAAAAGAAGCGGGTGAAAGAAGAAGTACAGGTAAACATGATTTTGTTTCAAGAACATTAATTGTTCTTTAAGATCTTTTTCTCTTACAATTCACCTAGTCAAGACATGCTGCATGAACTGGACGTGCATAAGAATAACCATATGATGTCAAAATAGAAACGACGGGTGCAAGTTTTGGCGAGCTTCGTAAAAGAAACGAAGGGCGACATTTCTCCATTCAGGCTGGCCTGGCTCGTGCGCGGTGTGGAATGCCGGGTTACGGAGGGTTACTCGAAGTCATCGGCCTTGATCTTGACCTAACTGTTTTATGCTGACCGTGCGGGCGAGGTCATGTGACAATGACCTCTTCAAAACTGAGACATAGGCTATTGGTTTTCCGCGCTGGAAGATACACAATTTGAAGTGTTTTAAAAACGGATGAAATTCCATAGTATAAGGAGTTGTATAGTGACGGCTAAAAAAAGCACCATCATTAAAAATTTTGTGTAAGTTATTCACATTGAATATATTATACATCTATGTCTTAATTTTGATCGGCAACATTCAAAAGATATGAAGGCATTAAACTTTTTGTTTCTAGAATGCCAGTAAACCTGAATTGGATCTAATTGTTAGATCGTTGAAGATATTTATACCGATGGACATTCGTTATCTCCTCCAATTTATCGAAATAAACGAATCTTGACATCGCAACAAGATCAAAGAAACTATAGATGGAGCTGTAGTCAAAGATATGGTGCTTGATGCTGTGTTCAAAGAAACGGTTCTAGCCGCTAAAGTTAAAGACATTGTGGTTGATGCTATGTTGGTAGCGATATGGTGCTAGATGCTGTGTTCAATGAAATTGTTGTTGCATCTGTAGTTAAAGAAATGGTACTCGATGGTGTGTTCAAAGAAATGGTTCTTGCAACTGTAGTCAAATATACGGTGCTTGATGCTGTGTTCAAAGAAACCGTTTTTGCGCTGTAGTTAATGGAATGGTACTGGAGGTCAATGTTAAGAGACAGTACTTGGGGTGGTAGTAATAATTTTGCTGTGCAATATGCCAAGTTCTGCCATTTCCAGGGTAGCTGACAACGACCATTGTGAAAATGATAGGTAGATTTGATTGGGAATGGCCAAACCGAACAATACCTTGGAACTAACCTCGTAAAAATCAAGTCAAGTTATCGGTACAAGATTAAAGTCGCATGTCGAATTAACATCAGTCTAATTAATTTTCTATTATGTAAAACTTTATTTCATACACTTTTTTACTCATACACTTGAGGCAGTTTGACTGTTGCCAAACATCTTGCATATTGAAAGACAGGGGATGGTACAAGAGAAATCGGCAAAAATGAAGAGTTCAGCACACGTCTATATTCATCTGACAACATTGTGATAAATTACGCTACCCCTAAGAACAATAATTCTTATTCAGAGATGAATGTTTTGTCAATTTCTGCAGTATAAAAACATCGCTATCACATCATCTTCGTCACATTCAACGCTGGATTTTTTAATATTTTTTTTTTCAAATCCAGCGGCTTCCGACTCATTCTGACTGGTCGAAAGACAAAAATTATTAACTCTGGACCGAACCTCTGAGTTTGGTGATGTATTTCGATGTGGAAGTGGAAATCGAAAAAGCATAATATCCCAAAGAGTTTGAACTCATTCAATAACATGGAGTCAAATATCGAAATATTCTTGTGTTATGTATGAAAATAATCCTGTCACTGTTTCCAAACATATCCGAGCCCTTTAGGATTAAGGCAAACTGGGACAAGACTACGTTTAGAGTGATCATTAGTCACACTGGATCAACTACAGTGACGTGGGTGGACCGAACATTGCTGACGCAGGGAAAAACCCGATACCAGCTGACAGGTTATGTAGGAAATGAGGATTCTATTCTCTGACACTGACCTAAATTCCTACGCAACGTATAATTAAATAACCTGGGGAAATGGAGGGGCTTGAGTATTGATGACCGTTTGACCGCCACATGCGCAAACACCAGGACATTCAAAAGTTACATAAACCCATTTTATGCAAGGTCGGCTGGGATTTTTTAGGGGGAGGAGGGGGGGAGGGAGGAGAGGGGGATTGAGGGACAAAGGAAAGCATACCAAACAAAACAAACAAACAAAATCACAGGTCGTGGAGATGACGCACTATTCTAGTCATCAACGCTTTGAACAAGGTCGCCATGACATAATGATTGTTTGTAAGTTCTAAAATGTGAGATCACGAAAATGATGGAACCAGATTGTGTTTCCCCATTGAAACAGAACATCCATCCGACATCACTCTTCTCGCCACAAATGTATACTTTCCAATTCTACCTTATTTCCAATCATTATTAGTTGGTCTAAACTTTCCCTTTTCATCATTATGAAAGTTTTCAGGGCTCAAAAATATGGATTTTAAATGCCACCCCTGTTCCTGTTTATGAAATGCCAAATTTTGACAAGATTCAATCATAGTGAGCCAAATTACGATACAAGACAAGGTCATTCCGTGACAGCCAAATAAGGAGCAGTTATTAGATTAGTCGACATCGTGTCTATAGAGAGGATAGGCCAAAGGGACAGGCCAGTTATATATCGGCCTCAACAGTCGTAAACCGTGTAAGTCCGAAATTATTTTTTTTTTTCAAGAAAGGGAGAAAAATTCATTCAATGTGCTATTTTCACAGATTCTAGATAATATGCTACATTAGCTTTTAATAGTTATTACGTGTTTAAACCAATTTTGACACCTAATTCATACTATGAAATCTACGCATTTTGCGATCTCAAAAATGACACAGAGTTTACATGCTGTACGTCAACTCCAGTCTTAGGCTACACGGTTTGCGCCGCTTTGCTTCGGCCAGTGAGCTACACAGTGTGGGAGTGACACGGCCTGGCCATGTTACTGGCAGTCCTACACGGCTTGCGCGGATTATTTCAATGATTTTGAGGAAGATTGAATGTTCTATGAATTAGTTTTTCTTGGACTTTGTGGCTGATAACTAGATCTATCTTTAAAAAAAAAACAAAAACAAAAAAAACAAACGAACAAACAAAAACACGTAGATGTAGTCTTTAACTCCAGGTGTAAGTTTCAAACCAAAATAATTAATAATTAACTTTTTCTTCTAAGATCATCATATTATTTAAATAAATAATGTTGTCATAATTATCGAAATGCAAGATACATTCTCTGAACCATTTTTTTGGTAAGATCCAATCATGTGTCACTTTTGATATTATTAATTTGCTTATCATCTAAATCAACTTTCTGTACCTGTGAACAGGAACGTGCCTTAACTTTTGCAGTATGTGTAGCTGTCATTAATTTGGTTAACAATGCTACTGATGAATTAAGAAATAGAAATCTGTTTTTATTTCACAAACAGAATGGTAAGTCGGAAAACTCACCAATTTGGAAATTGTGAACGTAAAACAAGCCATGCACACAACCTGCAAGTCAGAATTTCCTCCTATATGTGACAGATTTTTGAGAAAGCGACCGCACAATGCAATGCATAACTTGTAGATCCTGGTGGCGAGTTTTTTTTTTTTACACATGGAGTAATTTCAAAATAACTACACTAGATCTACAATAATAAGTAAATAAGTTAGCTACCAAGGTCTCAAAATTAACCATTCTTATTTTTTTTTTAAATGTACTAACTCACCTGAAATATGAATTTTCCTCCCACGTTGATTCTATTTAAGACGGCAGGCATTGTGTTTGGGGATACGCAGTGTACGTGTGTCACACACACGCCGGGAGATATGCACGCTTTGCGCCAATGCCATATATAAAGACATGACGCAAGAGGGTTTCTTCGGCGTATTTTAAGCCGAAAATTTCGGATTTACACGCTTTGCGACTGCTACCCTTCATATTAAATTATGTTTATAGAAAATGAGCTCTTTTTCTTTTCATTCAGGTTTCTTTTTTCCTTTCTTTTGTGTTTTGAATTTTCAATCTTTCATTTTGAACAGTATGAGGCTGTGGTGATCACCATTCTCTGGGCCTGCAGCTGCACCAATTATCTGTTTTCATTTCACTTGGAGTGCCCTGCATTTTGGACACTGACAAAGACAGTGTTTTCGGAAATTTCTCAGGTCTGCCAAGACCGCATGAAGAGATTACTACCAAAGCACTGTGGCTGTTATTTGAAGGTAATGATCGGCCAAGGTAGTAACTTACATTGTAGTATTCAATGCTACATGTCAATCGGCGGTAGATTTCTCAACTACTTAACTTTTCATATTCTCAAGGCAGATGCTAAATAACGCGTTCACTAGGCAGACCTTTATCAAACACAATCATTCGATTTTGGATAACTAGTTATCTGAGAAATAATGCTCTGGAAATTATTCACGATCATCGGTCTGCATGTTTCAAGATCTAAAATTTGACATCGTCGTGTTTCATTAATTATCGAAAAGCTAACATTCCAGATTATAAAATTAATTCAGGTAAGCATGGGCTAGTGGCGTGAGCAGCCATGCAGATAATTATACTGTTAGGCAATATTCCTAATAGGAACAAGTCATTCGAGATCGTTACCGTTTCACCCCGACCCCTCGATCCCCCCCCCCCCACCCCTTCCAACCCCTTCTCCGCCTCTGCCCTTATGACACCATTAAAGATTAAAAAAAATAACCGACGTCAGCGAAAAGCGTATTTAAATTTTATTTTACAGTATCTTGTTTTTCATTTCGATTTGGGCGATTTTAACACTTTTCGTGTCAAATTTCAGTCTGTCAAAAGTTATGACCAGGATGGTTCTCACCTTGAAGAGAACAGAGAACGCGTTCTTCCTGAATGAAAACAAATGATTCATATAGCAATGGGCTGTTTCACAATTAGTGGTGAGGTTCAAATGTGCAAAACTAAGGACTTTAAACACATATATTGATCATGGGAAGAAAGAAATAGGTGACCGGGTAGCGTGGAAGACGTGAGATCATAAGACTTTGAACTACCGGCATTACAAGGTTAAGTCCGTGAAAGAAGGATATGTATATATTCGAATAACACGAGGGTTTAGAACCTCTTATTCTTGGCGGTCAATAAAATTTATTGCGCTAAAAATTCACTCCATTAACACCTAGATCTACTGCTCATCTCTAATCTGTTCTCTCACAGCATAAATTCGTGTGGAAGCAGCCTAACCTTAACGCACGAAGGAAACAAGATCAATAGTTCGTGTACCGGTACTTTCAAAATGACACCACAGCAGTTTCAGTCCTTGTTATTGATGGCATAGCACATCCAATGGCCACGGCGTTCACTCCTGCGCAAAGTGTGACTAAAAACCCATCTCGTCATCGTTTTCAAATGCTATAGGTCCATTTGTTACAAAGTTCGGGCTCAGTGCATTATTAGGCTCTGGCAAATAATATGAGAATTTTCCCACGCGTCTGGGTATTACATAAAAGTAAAGTGAATATTTCATAGATAGGGTTGAATAGTGAACTGATCCTCACATTTGTACGCATTGGACATACAACACTTGTAAACAGAAGTGACAATTTGTAACCATTACAGCTATAATTTAACTCAATCTTGGGGTTCTTGGCTACTTTTGTATAAGGCAATGTATACATTATATTTTTATCCGTCCGTCCGGCTGTCCAACCCAAATCAACCCAATCCAACCTAGCCATCAACCAAACAACCCAACCAAACAACCCACCAACCAACCAAACAACCGACCAACTATCTACCTATCCATCCATCCATACATACATACATACATCCACCCATCCATCCAAGCATCCATCCATCACTCCATCCATCCATCTATCCATCTATCCATCCAGCCATCCATCCATTCATCCATCCATCCATCCATCCATCCATCCATTCGCTCTCTCGCCCGCCAGCCCGCTGGTCCGTCCGTTCAGCCAGCAAACCATTGCCTGTTGTTGTTGTTGTTTTCAATTACCCACCTGTCAGTCTTTGTTGGTGATCTTTGGCAAGTAGGTAAATAGGTAGATACAGGAGTAGTATGTAGTTGGGTAGGATTGGTGGGGAACTAGTCAGCAAAGGCAAACAGCTAAGTATGTATGTATGTATATGTATGTATGTATGTATGTATGTATGTATGTATGTATGTATGTATGTATGTATGTATGTA
>JBCEWB010120992.1:0-11508 GCA_039654565.1 Peronia peronii | reverse complement strand
AACAATATGAAGATTTTTGAATTGCGTTAAGAAAATAAAATTATATCGCTAGCCAAATTTTCGAGCCCGCTTGGCTCATCGTCGGGGCAATAACTCTCAAGATCATTTTACAGAAATGTCTTAAAATTAAAGACGAATTTCTACTGGTAACTGACTTAATATACCGCAAGAAATAAAAACAACCCGTAGAACTGGATATGTCAAAAACTGGATAGAGATATCGTGCTGACCAAATTTTCGAACCCTTTTGGTTCTTCACCTGGACAATTACCCTCATCAGCACGACTACCACCACTTTTGCCATCACTGATATTTCCATTGTTATTTTTTAAAAAAGTGCTAAAACTAATCGATATATTTATATCAACGAGCAGCAAACAATATGTTCATATATGATTTTTAAAAAAAAAGAATCCAGAAAACATCGAATTTTCCAACCCATTTGATTATTCTCCTAAGCAGCAAAATAATTTTAAACTGAGATGTAGATAGGGTATTGTAACTGTGTAACTGTGTATGGAATATAAGGTCGGACATAAAATAGGCCATCATTAATAATGGATATGACTAATTTACATGCATATCGTAAAAGGTAACCCCCCCTCCCCCTGCTCCTCCCCCCTCCCTCCTCCCCAAATAATATATTGGCTACCAGCAGCAATAAGCTTTGTTTATCTACATAAAGTTAACCTCCCCAACCAAACAGTAAACTACTCCCAGTAAAATTACTACATGTTTCGCCCATCGATCAAAGGGAAATTTTTAGGTCTCCAAATTAGACCCCCCTCCCCTTTTTTTCTGTAATTAAGAAATTGGTAGTCTACAAATTCAATTGCTCAGGACTAATGAAAGTCGTTCTCGTTAAAATTCACCGTGATCATTCTACCACGATCAGCATCACCAGAAACATTAACTCTTGTTCTCTTCGTTCGTTCATTAGCAGAGAATGATAACCATAACATCATTGCTCTGTCCAGCCTCGGCACTATGACCGTTTGTAGCTGATGAGGCCTTGTAGGAACACTCAGGTAGGCATTAACTGTGTGTACTCTTGTTGCTATGGATTTGTGAAGCTGCCTATTCTTTTCTGCCAGCCTAACTCTGGTTTGCTCATGGGTGTGTGTCCCCTTCTGGATCAAGCCTTCCCTAGTCTTTAAATTCAATCACTAATGAAGACCATACCGCTGTCACTACAACCATCGCCATACCATGACCAGCGACTACATTATCACCACTGTCACCACCAATACTACCAAACTACCAGAACTGCACCACGACCTTCTCCCTTCACCAACAGCACCGCCATTAGTGCATCTCTAAATTACTGCCATTTTCAGCACTATTATCACAAAACACACACAAAAAAGAACGAAGAAGAACAACCACAGCAACGAGCCTCATCATCACCACTACCACCAGCAGGATACTGTCGACACAACTATTCCCTCTTATAGTCCCGCACCTCCCTCTCTACTTTAACATCTGATAGTGTCTTAACAGGCCGACTCTTCTCACTCTGTGACTTCCAATCGTCAAACACTCCACTAGTACTCTTCGTAAGTAATAACCTTACAAAGAGCAGTACTGGCATCGCTGTCTTTAAATCTTTTACTCCAACAGACAATAATTAACCTATTTGAAGCAAGGTCATGTGCAGTCACATAAATTGGAGCCTATCCAAATGCACATCAACACTGTAGATCTGCCTCATACAAAGTTCATGCTATTTCAGATATAACAAAACAGGATTTAAATTCACGAAGCAGGTATTCATTTTACAAATGTATTTATTCTTTAATTACCAGAAAAGAAATCGAAAATGTAACAACCATCCCTTTTTCCCAGCTTTGCTCTAACATCCCACTTATTACGGTGCACGATACTGAAATTTGTACTGTAAATAGGAACTCTTGAATTTCAAAACTTGCCGGTGTCAGCAATAACAGATCTGAATCTTGCATGATAAGAGTCTCAGAAGTTCCAGTGAGTAAGGCTTGTGATAGATACAGCCACTGCGTCACCAATGAAAAACACCGTCACACGTATCCACAGGTATATTGGTATTATATTATACTGAACCTTATTCATTTATATTATGAATATTTATTTTGTACGATTGCTTAGCAGTCAACAGCAGCATGGAGTTTCAACCCCTATGCGAATTCAAGAAAACGAAAATGGCACGATACCAAATGTGCCTTTTTTGAGGCATAAAGTATTTGTATGATAGGTTCAAATGGCAATCGATTTCTTCAGATCTGGTCATATATTACATACAAGAACAAGTTTATCATCTTTAACTCGACACCGCCACTTAAGGCTACGTCTCCTTATGCGCGACCAAAAAAAATGGCGCTCCAAAATCAATCAAGTTAGATTATATGAGACATTCTCCTTCTGCGCGGCGCGACGTCAAGACATGCATTACGGAGACGGCCTCATACAATTTATCTGACTTGATTGATTTTGGAACACCATTTTTTTTAGGGCGACGTAACCACGCGTCGGGCAGAAGGAGACGTAGTCTACCACTGCCATTTCTGAGATTTCTCCCTGTAGTCTTGTGTTAAAAATGTGTGCATTTCAACTGAATTCTTCCGAAATGCTTCCAGATGTGAGCATCAAAAATGCGTTCCCCCTCTCCCCTCCCCGCCTGCCAAACTGATTAATGGATCCATATGAAATTTGGCAAGCAATGTTGCATATGGATCTGTGTTTCTATATACATAAACCCGAAAAAAGCTTATTATCTTTGACGTTAATCTAAAATGCGATAATAATTGAATAATAAACTCGCGAGGGTGCTGATCAGAATTGTACGTCCGATAGTATGAAGCCTTCAAAACACGTTTCTTTGAGTAACATTCACTTTAATCAACCAAAATATCAACATGAGGTGCGCACGCCTGCCATACACTTTAAGTCGCAGGGCTATATTTTTAAAAAATGTTCCACGAAAGCCGTAGGTTTTCTTTAATAAATAAATAAATAAAGAACGAGGAAGACAAATATCCGATAAGAAAACAATTTTCAGTTCAATATTTGCCGGCACATAAACATCTTTTGCAGACATCTAGAAGTTAATGTCAAGTCAGTTCATTACCCACACATATTATATTCTAAACAAACACTTTTATCATTGATTTCAGATATTTATCAGGTCGTAAGGGGTCTGGTTTTACTACCATCAAACTGCTGGTGTGAACTATTGCTTGTATACGTCAGTCGCCCTTGATTGACTGCCGTTAATCGAGAAAAGCCATTATGTCATCCCGGCATATTATTTGCACAACTACATCAACCACACCTTCACAATCTGTAATTACTTGAGCCCGATAATTCTTTTAATTTAGCATTATTGCCTTTATAATCGGACTTACGTCAATAAATATACAGTCTCTGAATACGTGGTAGACAATAATAAATTTTAAGACAGCCTTAAACAGACTATTAGCGAAGATGCAAGAGATCTAAACACTGTCTGAATTAAACATAGTGAAAGATTTTCATGGAAATTTATCGCCTGTCTTATGTCTTTATAACATGAGGAGTGACAATGCATAGCTTGTAAGTCCATCTTTGTCATCTTGTTGATGTAGTTCTTCCTGCCATGTTTACAAGTTTGTACATGTGCTGCCTGTTCTTTTACTGTCCTCCATCTCCTCCACCTCCCCCGCTCTCCTCACCGATCCCTTCTCTTTCCCTTAAGAATTTTTAAATATAATTTTAAAAAATACCCTCAAAATTATGTTTTATGATTAATAAAATACAGGGGATTTATAAAAAACAACAACAACAACAACAAAATGTTTCCTCAAACCTTGAATATGATCACTTCATACTGTCCTATTTTCGTCCCTCCTATAGTCGACAGATATAAAGGTAATATTGCAGAAAGACTAACATTAAATAGGGAATAAATTAACAGGAAAAGTGATGAAATTGTGAGGATTAGGCCCAGTGCGCCACGTGTTAAGTGCGCTTTTCTGTTCAATTGTTGACCAGAGTTGTTGTGGTGTCGAGCCATGTGAATAAGGCATGGGCGGCTTTATATATATATATTCTCTTTAAATAACACTATCATTATCGTTATTGATATCAACATGATGGCATCGTTTATGTTTAAGCTATGATAGAAGCAGCTGTGACGCTTGTTTTTATGAGCCTTTAAATTTGAGCCAAGTAGGCCTAGCAGTAGTCCATTGAACCATATTGTGCCTACTACCACAAATAGCAGCACGACAATACTTTTTCAGAGCCTCCGAGAGCATCACAGTACTATCTATACATATCCAAACACCCAGCATAGTACGATACTTTATCCACACATTACTCAATCACCCAGCATACTACGATACCTCATCCAGACACAAAGCGCATCACAATCCTTTACCCTGATACCCAGCAGCACAATGGACGCCGCTTGCCCAAAACGTCCCGAAGATTTTACCCAGATTCCCATTAGCACCCAAATACTTGACTCATAAGCACCATGGTTTTTTATCCAAATACTTAACAGAAACCATAATACTTTACCCAACACAGTGATTATCGATATGGGCACTTCTAGATAATAATGTCACCATCACTGTCAATATACCATAATCATAACACCCAACAGCAATACAGTTTGATTATCCCCATTATCACCATATTAGCCACCTCCTGTTGCTAGCCAAGAGGATATTAGGGCAGTGTTAAAACTGTTGGAGAGAGGAAAGATAGTGCAGCGCTACAAATCACAAAGTTTAGCCTGTTGTGGTACATTGTACGGATATTCTTTTTTTTCACGCCGCTCAATCCACAGAGACAGTCCTGACGTTTATCACATAGGCGTTCGAGTCTCTAGATAATTTTTGTGTGATACGAACTTTATGTTCATGTTATATAGTCATTTTGAACAAACAAACAAACATAAAACACACATACACAAACAAACAACAAACAAAATAAACAAACAGCAAAGAACAAGCTGAATCACATGTCATCATCATCATCATCGTCAGGCCCTTGACTGCGGAGGCAGTCGTAGGGGGAATCTGAGGGCTGCAGACACGGCGACCCTTCTCCATCGCTGTCTGTCAGCGGCTGCCGGCAACAGTTTAATAATGTTTAATAACAACAGCAACGGGAAAGACACTTATTGTGAAAAACGATATGTTGTGTCGTTAAACAGAGCTGGTTGTCCGCAATATGCAAGAAATAAGAAGATAGGCGTTGTTGGTATTATAACCACTTGATATGTAATAGCATAAAACAAAACAACTGCAACAAAGACGCATTAAAGATACAGATACGTATAACATACTGTTTGTATCTGCAAAAGGAATCTTTGCAAAATAAATCAAAGAATTTTTTTTTAAATTAAAAAAAATAAGATAAGAAAAGAAAGGAAGTGATAAAAGGGGGGAAAATAAAACAAAACTCAAGGAGCAGACATTGTTAAAATATGACACTGTATTATACTATATGCAAACAGAATCAGATTTCTGCAGCCTCCATGCATCATGAAAGTTTGTTTGTTTTTCTTAAGCCTTTCAATCCTAAGAAAGTAGGATTATCTCGGCTTTTAGAAGTTGCCAATTTTTGCTGAGAAATTTTGTGGGTAGAAATTTGGAAATTGTGCCCGGACAGCGGTGAACTGCCAAGGGTTCTTTAACGTGCGTAACGTACACACGGGATCTCCGAAATATATTCGTCTTTATTCCAGAAGGCTAGACGTCGGGCTTCCCTACCCACTGGAAGCCAGGGGACCGTTGAGTCACTGAAAAAATGCGGGATTTCGATCTTCGTGTCCTTCCATCCCCCTTTGCAGGACCCGCGAGTCGATCCCGGCCCGTTTCCTCCGTGAGTAGACGCCACACCACAGAGCCACTGCGTCCCCCCTGCATCATGAAACAAATCGGACTAAGACTTTTATATTAAACTGTCTAGGTGTAACCAGCCAATGGGCATGCAGAGCTCTATCGACCATCTCCCCAAATGTCAACGGGCCAAATGTCGTGTCGCCGTTGGCTGTCTAGCTTTACTCTCCTTAGCTCCTTGTCACGTCGATTCGCTTTCTGTCAATGTCTTTCTGCATGTTTCTGTCATCAAATCCCGACAATTACCCGGATGATTGAGAAAATTACAGCTTGTGAAATCGAGCGCTTTGCCCCATTAAAACAATTATTGTCCCAGCGTTAAGCAAGCGAGAAGACGGAGCTGGAAAGTTGTCCCAAAAATCAATAGCGCTGCTCTAGGAAAAAAAAAAAAAAGGACAGAAAACATGCCAGAAATGAATTTGACTTGGGGATGTTGCTGAAGTTCTTGTCAGAAAACTTGAGTATATGATTGCTTGTTTGTTTGTTGTTTTTCGTGCTCTCCCTAGTGACCAAAAGAGGGTTAGCCTACTTTTTTTTTCCACGTAGTCTCCCTGGAGTGGTGGTGCAAGTGATATTGTGTTACTGCGATATATCATGTGCGCGAGTAGTGTTACAGTTGAACAAACGATAGTGGAATTTTGCGGTGATTGAGTTATCACACTGTGTTGACCTGTGTGACATTGAATTATTAGTTTTGAGAAGGATTCATTGACAGAGAAAGGAGAAACTACCGACAGATTTATAACTCTGTACTTATGATGAGAGGATGAAACCAAATACGTCTTGGCTCCTGTTTTAGAGAAGAGGCACAGACTTGAGCTCGTTGAAAGACATGCAGGGGAACAATTATAGCAGATTGGAATAACTGCAGGGTGAATAAATTATCATCTTGAATTATTTTTGAAAATATTTTTTTTCTCCTTCTAAGGAAATTTTAGAAATTAATCCGTAAAGAAAACATATCATGCTATCTAAATTGGCATGTCACATTTCAAACGCTACTCATGATGAAGAAGCAGATAGGTTTATCATTCTGATTTTAATGAAATGCGTGTGATATGCAATTTTCTGCTAGAACTTGAAATGAAAGAAGAAGCGACAGATAAGCATGGGCCTCAATTATGGTCATGCAATTGAAAAGTTTCAGTATGCAGACGTTTCTGAGACGATGAATAAATTAACATCCCGTACTGGGCTTGGAAATTCATGCAATTTTTTTTTCTTTGAGGCGCTTTTAAATATTGTTTTGGAAGAATTACTTTTTCTAAATAGGCACCTCACATTTCAAGCATTACTACTATAATACTGCAATAAACGTTATGATAATAATTAGCCACAGTTGATAGAAAGACAAAAATGTCATTAGGCTGAATTATTACATTGTGTATTGTTTCTCCTCTTCGACAGAATATATTTTAATAAACACAGAAAAATTAAAGCCAACAGCCTGTTAGTTAACCATGTATGAGTTGAGGCCACTACAAGGGATAGAATATCCTTATCGTGTTCTCGTACAGTCTCATATCAGGAGTGAAATGTATATATATATATTTTAATGACTATGATTCAATACCTTTATGGTACCTGAATACAGAATATGTTATTGTGTGCATGACATTAAAACAAAATGAAATTGCAGTAACTCTATGCTGACAGAAGACAGCTGTGACACCAGTACCATGTGGTGTGTTTAGTTTAACTGCATGCAGTAAAAATTTAATTGTCAGCGGGTTCATTTTTCGCTTCGCCGAATCGTGAAATGTGATCTTCAGTGATCATCCATTTGTTCAATTATTTATATCTTATTTTATGAAGGGTAACCACAGCAAAAGTATGTGAAAGCAGATAAAATTCAATTCTGTAATTGATCATGATAATGTGTTACTAACGAGATTTTTTTATTTTATAGGTTGATGTTATGAGGAATATTTTTTTTCCACTAGTAAAAGTACCTACTTTGCGATACATAATTGCTATTGTACAAGTACTATAAATAGGTAACAGAATTAGGTTTGTGCATTTTACTGAAATGTTCACCACGCTAAGAATCGGTCAAAACCATATTGTTGAAGAAAAAAAAATAATGATCACACCATGAATTGTTCAGATTTTTTCCCATGAAACATTAACATATATAAAAAGATTGAAATATTTCTGTTGTCTGTTCATTCTGTTGAGTGGACTGCTTTTTATTGCTTTTTTTTTTCATGGCGATACAAAGATCGGCCACCCCCGCGGGGGCACGGGGTTTATAAGTAGGTTTTCCGCTCCCACCTACAGGTGGTGTAAGCCCGCCATCGTGGGATGTCTCCCATGGAGTGCCATCCTCGACGTTCCAGAGGTGACATCTCTTCTCCTTCTCCTTGCTACTGTCTTCTGTCCCACTTTCTTTCCTCTCTTGTTCTTGACGTGAAAACGTATCTAACCGTGTCTGACACAATATAGCTGTAGTCGTGCTGATGTGTCGTTAAACACCAACACAAACAAACAAACGAAGATCGGCCGCATTGTGCCAAACACGATATCAGGGACATTTGGGCATAAAGATGATTGTCAAGATGCAGACAATTATGATTATCAAAATATGGTATGCCCATGGCAGTAACTTGGTCAGCAACCCTTATATTTGATAAAGTCCTTGTGTTTTTGGCTGGAGAAAACTTTGTCCACAGATACGAGCAAATTAATAATCATCTTACAATGGGGTATAATATGAGCATTCTGTTCCTTTCAAACAAACCCAGAAAAGGTATACGAAACCCAGAAAGTAACATCAGTATTTGATAACCTTATTAAATCAATGACATTAACGACGACGCTAAAAATTATGTCTTAAAGTAGATTCAAAGTCAGATCTATAAGTTATGGAAGATAATGGCTACGCTTAGATTTCTACATGGACAATGTTTTACTCTCTTCAGGACTAACCATCCACCACGTCGACTTATTTGCTTACCTTTGCTAAATTACAGACAAGAAAAACTAAGCAAAATAAAACAAACTTGAAACAACTTAATTGATGATTTGGAATAATTATGTATATATGACTTAGTAAGTAGAAGGCCATATTTTTGTGATGAAAGGATTTTATACTGGTAGTCCAGTACAATTATTCTGTGGTGACAAAAGATTCCGATCAATCTGTGATTCATGAGAGGGGAAAACGCAGTTGTATATTTGATACATCTGTGCCGCGTGCTCAGATTCATTACATTTACATACGATGAGAGAAGATTTATAGCTCTTGGACGCATGAATCAGTGTTGAAGAAAAACTTTGCTGTTAGATTGATATACAATATATGATCACGTTCAGCTTATTTTATAATTATGCTGATATTTATGTCTATGACTTACATCTTATCTGCTGTGGGTACATTTGTTAAAAAAAAAAAAACAAAAAACGTGAACAGATACTTATTCTGTTTTGAGAGGAAATAGTTTTGAAGTTAACTTTTTTCAAGATGACAGAAATAATGATAATATTGACTATAATAATAATGATATGATATAATAATAATAATAATAATAATAATAATAATAATAACAGCAATAATAATAATAATAACAAAAACGACAATAACGTCAACAAAACAATTACAGCAACTTAACAAGAAAACAAAATACTCATAAGAAAAGGGGAAAAAACAAATAATGAAATAGCAAAGCACAAAATCAATAATAAGACAAAAAACAAAAGAAAGAAAATAAACAACATCAATAAAAATTGAAAAAATAAGACGAAAAAAAAAGGCTAACAGAAAAAAAGTTAAAATTAAATCAACAGTTGTTAGACCTATATACAACTTTGAAGCACTCACAGTTTCTTTTCAGGCCAAATGGTACTGACCTATCGTATCCTATAACCAACTATCCCCATTAAGAAGAAACACAGTGAGGGGCAGAGGGCAATGTATGAATACCTGCCTGCAATCCCTGCTGCTCTCACTGCTAATACCTAAATGTCGATTTTTATTATTTTTTTCCCAAGGACTGATTGTGCACAATACACAAGAGTCATTTTTCAGCAGCTGCTAGAGAGAAACAAAACAAACTTTTCTTTATTCTCTTACTAAAAAAAAAAAAGATAAGAAAAATAATAACAGAATTATAATGGCATCTTCAAACACTCAGCTACTGACATAGAATGAAATTACATAATTTGACATCAATAGTCACGAAATGATTTTAACAAAGGAAATACATGTGAGTCAAAATGAGAGCAGAATGGAGTAGGCCTACATAAGTAAAAAAGAATTTTAGAGAAATGATGGGATGTTATTTTGATTACAGGTTTCTTGTAGTGGATGAAAGAACAAGGATTATGCCTCTCGACAACGGCTGCAGTCTTTGAGCATCGAGCGGGAAACAAAGCAGTTTGAAGGAGCAAAAAAAAGCTGTGGCAGTTGGAGGAAACGCAATAAAATAATATGAGTTATCACTGAAGGTCGTGCAAAATTGCTGCCCTTGGTTCTGCGCACAGGGGACTTGGACAAAAACGATTGGTGGGATTGCCTGCAGGAACGACAATTTTGGATGAACCTTTGGAACACAGATTCGCTTTCGTCAATGATTGTGACTAGAGGTAAGGTTCTGTGGCATTTAAGAATGTGTATTTGTACATTAAGTTATTTGTATCGTGTTCTGTATGATTCATTATTTTTCTTCAGTTTGTAATTATTTATATTTCTCTACATTTTTCATGATCTATAGACATATGATTGAATTATATTTATGAATTTACAATTTTATTACTAATATATGTATCTATACCTGCATCTACAGCTATTTATGTGTTTCTTTCTGTCTATAAACTGTTTTTGTTACTGTTATTTCTATGCCCCGGTAGTATGCATTTTCATTATTACTCTAAGATATTTACGGACAGATAAATTTCTAACGACTGCATTGTCTTTCATTCCATCGATCTGGTTGCGTGTTTGTCTTTGTACTACCTACCAACCCACATACTATACACTTAAATACCTACCAACTTACTTACCAACCTATGTACCAACCAACCAACCAACCTACCTACTTACCTATCTACCTACCTACCTACCTACCTACCTATCCACCCACCTATCTGCCCACTTACCTACCTACCTGCCTTCCTACCTACCAACCTACCTACCTACCTACCTACCTACCTAAAAAAACCTACTTACCTGCCTACCTGCCCACTTATCTACCTACCTGCCTTCCTACCTACCAACCTACCCATCTAACTACCTATCCACATGCCCGCTTGCTTTCCTGCCTGAATACTACCTATATACCCTATCTATTTACCTGTCTACCTGCCAACCGATCGACATAGCTACTACCGATCAGTATACCTATCTATCTACTTACTTACCTACCAAACTATCACCCATCTATCTAGCTATTACCGGCCAATTTACCTACCTATCTACTTACCTACCTATCGTCTACCTACTTACCTGTCTACCTACCTATTAACCTCTTCACTTACCTACCTACCTCCCACCCATCTGCCCGTCTTCCTACTTGCTTGCATGTCTGCCAGCCTATCTGTCTACCTTCTAGCTACTTACTTACCTACCCACCTACCCACCTATCTATCTATCTATCTATCTATCTATCTATCTATCTATCTATCTATCTATCTATCTATCTATCTA